>CM076584.1:245301579-245518362 GCA_034641835.2 Pinus albicaulis | reverse complement strand
ACTGTTAGTATGAATATTTTATCGAAGTGTATAAACAAAGACCACTTTAGCTACGCATAACTTATAGCCCTAACATCAAATATGGCTACCAATATCTTCAGATCTGCAGTTAGTTGATCAAGACAAATGCTGCAAAAATCCAGATCTATGCATAAAGAGACATTAAGCAGTAAAAATAAGGTTTTGCTCCATACATCCAATAGACAAGACAAGAACAATATTTTTGAAAGAATTTTATATTAAGGGCACCTGGGAGGAAAACAAGAAAGGTGTTTCCAATTCTCCTCAATGGGATGGGTTCTTGAAAGTCCTCAGTGCTTCAGATCTAGAATTTCTCTCTCTTGTTGGTGTAGAAAACCCAGACAAACATAGAACTCAAAGGGAGCTCACAAAGTGAAATAATGGAAAATGTGACAATGATAATGGTTCAAAGTCAGACCAATAGCATAGATCCAGAGTGATCTAATGGGCAACAAAAGGTGACAAATGAATGGGAAAAACCTTCTATTTATAACAAAATATTGGGTCATTCTAGATCTTTGTGCATGATTAAAATAATATTAACCAAATCTAGATCCACCCTTTATGGAATATTTTATTAAATTTGTTGGAGGGAAAAGGTATTTGACTTGGGTCAAATCCCTTTATTTGTAAATAATAAATAAATAAATGATTTATTTATTATTTTAAGGAAGTAGTTGAATGATAATTAAATAAATAATGATTTATTTAATTATTTATAAATGATTTAGTCATATTTAACAGGGAATATTATTTAAATAAGGTTTAAATAATTGTTCCTAGAAAATAATAAGATAAATAAGGATTTATCTAATTAATTTCCTTGTTTTGGGTTAAATATAACTTGGAATAATAATTAAATTATTGTTTAATTGATTATTCCATGAGGAAAATCAAACAAATAAAGATTTGTTTAATATTTCCTTTTTGGGTTTCCTATTTGGACCATAAACAACTTAATAAATGTGTTTTATTAAGTTATTTTACATAGCAAAAGCAATTTTACTTAGGGTAAAATTGGTCTTACATGGTGTACTTGGGTCCATCTAATGATAATAGGTTAGATGAATAAAAAATGGTGTAACAGATTGCCCCCCAGCGTGCGAGTGTTAGGAGCAAATCATATGACTGAAGTACGTTGTAAGAACTCAATCACCAGAGATCAAAAGGGAAGTCAGAGAGAGAAATGTAAGGTAGCCTAATGTGCTAAAGAACTAGACCCTGAGAAGATGAGACTTACAAGTGCAACAAGTCTCTTTTTATGAGAGGGTACCTGTGCTAGAGGCGGCGAGGAGGCATACCTATGTCCACCGAGACAAAGTAAAAAAGAATAGTGCATTCAGTAAACAAGGAACCGAACTGTAAAGTACATGCTGGCATAAACAGAAGCCAGATAAAAGATATAATGAGGAATCCCACATACATGTTGTGCCTGGGATAACTTCCAGGACTTATACAATAATATATGAGTACATGAGATACAAATACAACCCAAATGCCCCCTATACATGGAAAAGGGCTCACAAAATCTGACTGATACATGCAAATCAAAGAGGCGTTGCAAGCGGTTAAGGCCGACATCATCAAATATATGGAGCGGCACCGAAGGCTGCAATTAAGAGGTCATCCGGGCATGTGGGGGGCTACCTGCAGGGCCACCCCCTCGTGAGGGTTGAGACATCTCACACACACCCGAGAATCACCAATATCTGTTGTTGCATTGCTGGACCATCAAGTATATGGATCTCAATCATGCTGAAAAGGAGCTGGAGCTGAGAAAAAATCAAGTCAAAGGGTAATGGGAAATCCCTTTGCCTGATCCGAGGCACTGAACAAGTGTGGAAGCTGGAACCAAGGTACATCGCTCTCTAGACCTATCTTCTGGAAGGAATGAGCTGATGTCGACAAAAGGAGGTCTGCCATAGGTGAGGCAATAAGGAATCGTCAATTAAGGCATGAGAGAAAATAATAGAGTGATTGACAGACTAACACCAATGAGGATGATGAAATGGGGGGGACTAAGTAGCGAATGGATGACTTCCCTTGTTAAAGCATAAAGGACATGGATGACCTGGCAGTGACTGACACAATATCAGGAGGGATAGGGGATAGTGGGACTGAAGGCCATAATATGCGACACGAGAGAGGGACCAAGCAATTAAGGATGGAGGACTATAGCGGGATACAAAGGGACTCGAGATAGATTCCATGAATGCAATGATGACTCAACTCGGATGCTCTAAACAAGGGTGACTGGTGCTACCACATAGTAAAGGTCCAGATGGGGGACCACAAAAACATGAGTACAAGGGGGTATCTCATGACGAAAATCAACACGAACAAGGACGAGTAAAGAGGCAAAATGGTGCCCCCATTACGAGTGTTGTAAGTGAGGAAATTTGATTTGGAGGAGAGGTGAATAGACCCTTCATGGACAAAATGTGTCTGGGTGAAGTATCAAATCATAAAAAACTAACAGATACCCATTGGAGTGCTCAGTGAGAGCTTTCCAACAGTGCAGACGGTGTGTCAAATGGGGCCACGGTTTGGTCACAGCGGGCGAAAAGAAAATCAGGAGTTTTTCTTCTAATAAGGCATTTTCCCTCCAAATGCATTCATTTGCTTGTGTAGTTGTGGTGAATGTAGAGAGGAGAGAAGGCCCTAAATCTTTCGGTGATCATAGTAGACAAACTAACCGTTGGAATCGAGATCCATCAGTTGCAGGTAAGAGGCCTAATCCTACTCTTTCTTTTTGATGGATTGAAAGTTCAGATTAGGGTCCCAAATCTCAGGAACAGCTCCTCCCTCATCTTCACGGTCGGGTCGCACTATTTGGGCCAAAAACTATGACTTGGGAAGTAGGTTTTGGCCTAAAAAGTGCGACCTATCCCAGGATTTGGCCAAAAAGTGCGACCTATCAGATGAAGGTGATTTCAGTGCTGTTGTGGGCTGAGAGTTGGGTTTTTTGTAATTGGATACAGTTTTTCCTATCTGTAGACTGACAATTATGATGTTTTTGTGTAGATATAGCAGATATATAGATCAATTGGAGAGAGAGAGACCTGGTTACATTGCGGACAAAGATCCAAGCAGATCAGGGTGTCCGTCATGCACTGGCCAGGTTTGGGGTTCTGAAATTTGTGGAGAACCTTCTGATGAGAGCTGGGGAGCCCTTTTTGCCCTAGATTGTTAGTTATTGGGATCCAGATCATGAGGTCTTTATAGTGTAAGGGCACAAGATCGAGTTGACAGTCCAGGATTTGTATTTCTTTACTGGTCTCCCACCATTAGGGATGGTGGGAAATACACAGCCAGTGTCACCGCGGGGGCATAACATCATGGATTTTGTAGAGTGAAATTGTTGACCAGGCCTCCAAGTCAAAGGGACTCGGATACCGATTGGGGATCTAGAGAGGTTAGAGACCCGTGTAGTGGCAGCAGCAGTGTTGCAGATCCTGGGCAGCCAGGCGCTCCATCACGTCACTGGGGGGCAGATGATGATTGTGGAAACAATGTTGAGTGGGACCTACTATGGTTGGGCTCAAATGATGTTGGTGTTGTTGAAACGATAGCTGTCTCTTTGCAAGAAGCAAGTGAACCATGATTGCTCGTATGGGACCGTATTGTGCTCGTTCTTTTTCGAGAAGATCCCAACCTTGCGACCTCGTGTACAACTACCAGATGGGGGTCTGAGAGAACCTAGGATGCGCCAATGGGGGCGTTTACTGCGTAGAGGAGGAGGAGGGGTGGTTGGGCGAGTGTTTCGATCGGAGTTCTTTGCCCATTGGGATCAGATGCCGTTGTACATAGACGACTATACCTATAGTGGGATGAGTTATTGTGGGGATCCGGACTTGCCACTTCTACCTGGTCGAGTATGGGGGCCCGATGGTAAGTGACAAGTGACTAATATTTTATGTGCATGTTAAAGTTTGTGAATAGTATATATGGTACTGATTCTTATACTTTGGGTATGCAGATATAGCCCCGGTAAAACCGGCCGGATATATGAGATGACTTGTAGTATCAGGGACTGCAGGTGCTAGTGGATAGAGAACAACACAGAATGAGGATATGACCGCCCTTCTGGAGGACATCCGTTGTAGATTTGAGGGGCTTCTTACCGGTGTTTGAGAGCAGGGTTGAAAAGACTTAGACGACCAGTACATAGAGCTATGTATTGGTCTACCTTCGGAATGGCGAGGTGTCATGGGGAGCATGGCGATGGCCGGGTAGACTGTGCGTGATCTACGAGCTGCAGGAGCATATCCATTGGCTCGAGATCCTCTAGAGAGTGATTAGATGTGGGGCAGGTGGTGCCCCCTAGTGTGTATGTAGGGGCAAGTGTTGCCCCCCAGTTTTGGGATGTGTTTGTTGTAACATGCTATGGGCATGTCATATGTATCAGAGTAGATGGACTCTAAAAACATGTTGTATGACACATATTATGAATATGCATTTTTTTGATGATTTTGAATGTTATTGTCTTGTAGGAAATGTGTGTGATAAATGCCAATCTAGAACATGGTTTGCAATGCTATCTACGTAGTGATTTTGTTCTCTAGGTACATGATTGAAAGTAATGAATCTAAATTCACGTATCAAAAGTTTCACTCGTAAATATTATCTAAACAAGATAGGATTATGCACACGATAGACACCATTGAGTTTTAGGATAAGAAGCAGGGAATCTAAATGAACATGCAGATGGAGTATGCGATGAGAGAGGGCATCAGCTAAGAGGCCACACACTGCATCATATTCGGCCTGACTATTGGTGGCAGTACCAATGCAGACCCCATTAGAGATAACGAGGGTATGCAAGGGGGTAAATATGGCCCAAGATTCCGAGGCTAGATTCCAGGAATAGCGACTTGCCCCATCGGCGTAGCCAATATAATGTGTGGATGGGAGGTCCTGCAAAATAGTGTCACAAGACAAGAAATGGGAGGAAGAAGAACAATGATGGCAGCGTGAGTGTAGAGTAGAAATCAAATGAAAACAATGGGATGGAGTAGTCTGGATAGGATGGCTATGACTCATAAACCGATGAGAGGGTGATGTATGAGGGCTACAGGAGGAATAACTGGATCTCATGCTGCGGGGAACATCATAGATACGGATGGTATCATCCCAGTTATGGGTGGGAAAGAAAAGGTCGGGGAAACCACATGACACTGCAAAGCTACCTAAATCACCAGCATGGGAAGAGAGGCTTACATACGAATCGTCATGGGGGATGACAGAAGAACAAGTAAAAATATGATCAAATGATGTGGAGCCCAAGAATGTCGCTAAAGGGAGATCAAGAAAAATAGATGGAGGGGATTCAGAGAGAATGTATTCTGAGGGTCGCACGAATGATGATAGGTATAGGATGGTGGCGGCAGGTTCTGTCATCTCAACATCAGGGGGGGAATGTCAATGGTAGCAGGGGGATCCTTGAGTTGACCTGACGCATACTGCGTGAGGATGGGAAAGGCGGATTGATTTTGTTCAACCTCATACTCACAAATGACCTCTAAAGAGGCTCGGTAATGCATTAGGTGAGGACAATGGTGAGAATAATGGCCATGGACACCACATAGAGCACTGGGTTTGTTGGTGCGAAGAGTCTTTGGGTTCTTGGCTGCAGATGAGGAAGAAACAAAAGGTTCAGGGATCGTAGACTCAGGGAACACGACTTTAACCATGGGTTTAATACGAGGCAACTCGAGACAAGTATTGGTGGCATGACTGACGCCATCACACAAGGCACAAGGCTTGGTGGGTGGAGAAGGGGTAGGGTTAATCGAAGTGGCCTTGTCTTTGGATGCCCCCTTGCAAGCTTTGCCTTTCTTTCCCATAGCTGTCACAACAGAAGAAGGGTCTTGTTGAGGTGCTGGTGGCACTGTAGCGACGGAAGAAGCTAAGGGAATTGGTTGAACCGGTGTCAAAGCAAGGTATGGTTTGGGGTGACCTGGTGGGGTCTCGGCTGGAAGGTTAAGGTACTAGACGGGTATTCCCAGGGTCAAATTGGGGAGGGAAAGGGTGGCCATGATGGAGACCGAATAGAATCTGGGAGGGGGAGCAAGGAAAGGTATCTGACCAGCGGGGTAATGGCCAGGAGGGACAGCTCCAAGATGGTTGAGACCTAGGGGAACTGACCTAGGAGGGTAAAGAGGCTTGTGGGTACTAGCTGGATGAGAAGGTCTATAAGGAAGAGGTTCGACTGGCTGAGGCGAAGGGCTAGGAGGGGGTTGCGGCGGGCGAGGTTGAGGTTGCTGACTAACCGAAGCGGGCCGCTTAAGGTCAGCCCGAGACTATTGCATCATGCAAACATTCGCTAAGCTGGGATCAGAGACAAGAGGAGGAGGAAGATCAAGGAATGTTCCAAGCAAGGCGGAGTCTTTGTAGACGCCTGGGGAAACACTGGTCAAAGAATCGACGGTTTGCTTATTGGCTACAAAAGAGATGGTCGACTCAGGGGAGGTCTGAGATTTTGGCTCATGATATGTCAACTGGTCAATGGTGACTATCTTTCCATTTTGAGGGAAAAACATCTTGCGGTGGACTACAGATGGGACAACAGACATGGCATAGGTGTAGCTACGCCCCAAAATAATGTTATAATCAAGAGGGACGTCGATGACTTCAACATCAATGCAAACAGTCTTTCCCGCAAGAGTGATAGGACAATTACAGAATAGGCTAATGGGTTGGGAGGCATGGCCATCCCATGCACGAAGGGTGATTGTGGAAGGGGCCAGCTTAGGAGATCCGAGTTGTTTCCAAACTGAAGCAAACATCACACAGTAGATGCCCCTTCATCAATAATACACCGAGACACGTTAGCATTCCAAATTTTGATGGGGATTTCGAAAGCAATGGAAGAAGGAAGGGGAGAATGGTCTGATTGACGGGCGTCGAAAACAATCAATTGGTCATCAGCAGGATCTACATTGCCCATGGAGGATAGTAGAGCCTTATTTTGAGAAGGACACGACTGGAGGAGTTATAGTGTTGAAATGGCAGCAGGAGACTGCACCAAATCATCTACTATGCCATACGAATGAGCAGCTCGACCAGAAGCAGCATTTCGGCGTAATGGGCCCTTAGGAATCTTGGTATGAACCTCAGATTTGGGTTGAGGGATATGTAAGGGACCATTAGATGTCGAAAGAGGCTTTGTAGAACCTGAAGAAGGTGACTCGAGTACAGACGGAGTGAGAGGCTTGGGGTACTGACGAGACCGAGTTTGAAGGTTAAGGTCGACAGGTAAAGGTGTATCAGAGTTCATCATGAGGAGCTGGTAATTGGAGGAACCAGACGGGGAAGGTTGGGGGGCTACCAGTCCGTGAGGTGGTTGGGTAGCCACGAATCCTTTTTGAGGGAAAGGATTGGTAAACACAGTCAGTTGAGTAATGGCCACATTGGGGGTAGGGGAGGCATGCTATCCGTACAATGTGGCTTGAGACTCCCACATCTGCCGCATCTATGGTAAAAGGGGACAATCATGAGTGTAATGACCAGAAACACCACAACACGAACAAGGCTTATTTGTACCAATAGGCTTGTCTAGCTTGGGTTGAGTTCCCTATTGCTGGTTAGTAGTATTAGAGGCAATACTTTGAGGATTAGGTCCATGAGTACCAAGAAGGAGGATTAGTCGTGCCCTACTGTGAAAATACTTGCCCCGAAGGGGGTGGTAGTTGTTGTTGCTGGGGTTGAGAAGGCAAGGGAGGTGGAGGTGCAAATGCTGGAGGAGCTGGGGCACCAAGCTGTGGATAAGGATAATGGTTAGGTTGGCTAACATTGAGGTAAGCAGGAAGTTGGGAAAAATGATGAGGCATGCTGTATCCTGGATACATGCTACTTGGAGGGGTAAAAGTGCTGGAGGTGCTGGCCCCTCCCGGAGGGAGACCATAGCCCATAGGAGGTTGAGCGTATGGATGAGAAAGAGCTCCATTACTGCTAGTGTTAGGCTCTGGACCAAACATAGTGAAGGTGACAGGGGGATAACTCAAAGTAGGGGGAGAACCCAAAGAATCAAAAGAGGAGTCGGAGTGTGGACTCAGGGGAGGACTAACTCGACTACGGTGGGAAGGAGCAAGTCGATCAACCGAAAACTAATGGTGAAGGCCAAGAAGTCTCTGGGATATACATCTTGGGGGCGCAATGATGATGGCACAAAGGGAAGAAGAAAGACCAACAAGGGCAAGGAGGTGCAAAATCAAGTGATTACAATGTCTAAATAAGGACAGAGAGGTGCAGTGTCAATTGATTTTAAAGTCTTTACTTGGTGGTGTTAACCAGGCTCTTCTTCACTTAGGGTCAATGTGTGGTGTGTGTTAATTTTAATTTTTAAACCCAGACATTTTGAGAGTAAAATAAAAAGTGTGCTGCGTAACTGAAAATAAATCTGCAGATAACAGTATATAATGTTGAAATAACAAAAAATTAACATCGAACAATGCATCAATCTAACCCAAGAAGGCGGGTCTCTCAAAACTAGTCTGAAAGAGGGAAAAAATCTAGTCAAAACACACTAAAAAGGGGCCAATAGATCTAAGGTCGGGAGGGACAGGGATCTAAAGGAGAAATCTGCTGGAAAGAGGTGTAGAAAACAGCAAAGAGGCAGAGGCAAGGTTGCTGCAAAAAGGGAGGAAATCAACTAAAGGTATAAGGGACAAGAAGGAGACCCTAGAGGCAAACCCAAACAAAAATATATGAGGTGATTTGAAAGGGAGAAGATCTAATCTAAAAGGGATCTGAAAAGGAGGGATCAGATCTGAAAAGGAAAAGGATGAAACTCTGAAAATTCAGACGTCTGAAACAGCTAAAACTCTTCCACAAAAAGTGGAGGGTACTAAAGCCCTAAGGGACTAGATTCCCACTTAGTTGAGTAAAACAGATCAGAAACAGGTTTAAACGGGCTGAGATAGAGGCTGGAAAACCCTGACAGAAGCTTCAGACAAACCTAGAAAAATTGCTGAAAAATTGCAGAAAAAAGTGCAGGTCGCAAGTTCTGACCTATTTTCTGTCCAGGTTGCAGATTCTAGGTTGAAAAGTGCATCCTGCAGTCCAGGTTGCAGGTTCTAGATTGAAAAGTGTGACCTGCAGCTTTGGGTGTTTCAGCGGCAGATTTCAGAAAAAGTTGTCGTCTCAGTTGCAGCTGATGTCTGTTACCTGCGCAATAGGGCCAGAAACATAAGGAAGTTATAAATTTTAATGTTTGAGGGTTTTATAGGAGAAAAACAACATAAAAATAGAAAAAAAAAGTTGAAAAGGAACCCTAGGGTCTGAAGCAGCTGGATATGCAGGAAGAGGAAAAATGACAGTGGTCGTAATTGAAAACCTGTGTGGACTCGCCAATTGTTAATATGAATCTTTTGTCGAAGTGTACAAAAAAAGACCACTTAGCTACGCATAAATAATAGCCTTAACATTAAATATGGCTGCCAATATCTTCAGATCTGTGGTTAGTTGATCAAGACAAATGCTGCACAAATCTAGATCTATGCATAAAAAGATATTAGGCAGTAAAAATAAGGTTTTGCTCCATGCATCCAATATACAAGACAAGAACAATATTTTTGAAAGAATTTTTATATTAAGGGCACCTGAGAGGAAAACAAGAAAGATGTTTCCAATTTTCCTCAATGGGATGGGTTCTTGAAAGTCCTCAGCGCTTCAGATCTAGAATTTCTCTCTCTTGTTGGTGTAGAAAACCCAGACAAACATAGAACTCAAAGGGAGCTCACAAAGTGAAATAATGGAAAATGTGACAATGATAATGGCTCAAAGTCAGACCAATAGCATAGATCCAGAGTGATCTAATGAGCTACAAAAGGTGACAAATGAATGGGAAAAACCTTCTATTTATAACAAAATATTGGGTCAATCTAGATCTTGGTGCATGATTAAAATAATATTAACCAAATCTAGATCCACCCTTTATGGAATATTTTATTAAATTTGTTGGAGGGAAAAGGTATTTGACTTGGGTCAAATCCCTTTATTTGTAAATAATAAATAAAGAAATGATTTATTTATTATTTTAAGGAAGTAGTTGAATGATAATTAAATAAATAATGATTTATTTAATTATTTATAAATGATTTAGTCATATTTAACAGGGAATATTATTTAAATAAGGTTTAAATAATTGTTCCTAGAAAATAATAAGATAAATAAGGATTTATCTAATTAATTTCCTTGTTTTGGGTTAAATATAACTTGGAATAATAATTAAATTATTGTTTAATTGATTATTCCATGAAGAAAATCAAACAAATAAAGATTTGTTTAAGATTTCTTTTTGGGGTTTCCTATTTGGACCATAAACAACTTAATAAATGTGTTTTATTAAGTTATTTTACATAGCGAAAGCAATTTTACTTAGGGCAAAATTGGTCTTACATGGTGTACTTGGGTCCATATAATGATAATAGGTTAGATGACAAAAAAATGGTGTAACATTAACAGAGAGCACCATATAGTGTTTCTACTATTTTGGCGGTGTGTTTATAAGAACACGCCGCATCGACGTTGCTGCGTACATCATTAAAGGCACACCGTTTTTTTGATTTTATTATTTTTTTACCTAAAAATTTTATGATGTATTTAGAAAATATATTAATAAATGGTATGGTACAAGTTTCATATTGATAACGAAATGGCTGACAAGAGATCAAGTATAAAAATACTGATAGCACATCAAGAAAATAAAGAAAAAGGAAAGTTCTTTGTAAATTCTTTACAAAAATTATTATTTTTGAACTATATGTAAGTTGAAATAATATGTATTGTTTACTGTGTATCATGCAAAGCCACAAAATGACGAAGTTAGATAAGATTATTTATGATCTAGGACCAGAAGAGCGTAAAAGCTTGATGGAAAAATTGCAAAAGGATGAATCAGGTGAATGAAAAAATACTGTTGAGAATGCAGCAAGATGATGGAGCTTAGTGAAATGAAGTCGCCTTCACTAAGTGGGCCCGCAGGCAAATTCTGGCGCAAAATCTATTTTTAGACTATGTCTATTTTTAGACATATGGAGCATGGTTCGGGGATTCCAGTTTGAAATTCTTGGAGCATTGGTCATGTTGGTAAAAATAGATGAGACTCTATTTTTTAGGTCGAAGAGGTCGAAGTCTATTTTTAGACTGCCTCTCCTAAAAATAGGGAAGTCAAATATTATTTACCCTTAATAATATTTGGACTCTAAACAGCAGTTTACTCTCTTGGAGAACTTCAGTTCGAGCTACAGAAGTGGCTCATGCATTTGACAGAGGAATCACGTGATTCCCAAGGGTTTGATGGCATCATGCATGGTTGACTTCAGTTGGACTTCAATGGCAGAAGTTTGGAAGAGTTAATGAGACAGCTAGTGGAGTTGTGTTCAGTTTATTTTAGTTGAACTAGTTGAGATTTGTTTTAACTAGCTAATCAATTAGTTATGAGTGGAGTGAATTAAATATTATTTAATTCATTATTTAGTAACTCATTATTCAACTCAAGAACACATCAGTTCACTACAGTGCATGATCAGTTCAGTGGAGACCAGTGAAAGAGGTAGATGAAAGGGTGGAGTTAGCTATCAGTGGCGACATCAGTTGTGCATGAGATTTGCACCACACTACATCGGTTGTGCATGAGATTTGCACCACACTTGGAGGAATTGCCCATGATGATTGCGCTGTCAAGCCAAGGAGATTCGAACCTTGGATCTCTATATAGACAGGCCATGATTGCGCAATAGAGGCAAGGAAATTGGCGGTGAGTTTTGAACCAGTAACCTGTTCAAAACTGAGCTAGTTTGTGTGTAACTTCATGAGAAAGTACTGAGTACTTGTGAGGAGTATTGTACTGAGTTGTTACATGATTTCTCCATTATAATATACACAATAGCTGTGGGGTTTTCAGCTATAAGCTTTCCCCATACATACTGTGTTAATGTGTATGATGATTTGATGTGTTATCGCTTGATTTATTTTCCGCATGTGTGATGATCTGAGTGGAAGAGATTATGTGTTGCATATAAATTCAAATTGTATGTGATCGGGATAGTCTCGGTGGATAATTAATCATTATTCAGCAAATTTCTACATGGTATCAGAGCTATTGAAGCAGAGATTGATCATCACAGTGATTACAAACTTATTTCGGTAGACAGAGTCTGCATGCGGGCCAGGTAGCCTCCGGATTCATCTTTCTTCGAAAAGTGAAAGGTCTGGTAAATGCCCCTTGCAGTCAATCTCTGTGCTAGAAATAATTTGTTCTCACAGATCTAGAGCGGTTGAGCTTTGAGGTGGAATTAGAATTTTGCAGCAGTTTTGTTTTCTTGGTGCCGGTGTTGAAAATGTCTTTCAACGGTTTGCGACTCGAATATGCTCTTGAAGGCAGTTCGAATTATGTTGCATGGAAGGATCGCATGGAGGCAGTATTAGAAGATAATGGTCTTAAGGAGTTTGTAGATACGGATGTCCAAAAGCCCACTGATCCTGCTGAAGTCGAAGTATGGCAAAAGAAGATGGCGAAATGTCGAAGGATCCTGTTGGAGGGCGTCAAGGATCATATTGTATCCAGCCTGCATGGAAAGGCTTCTCCATTTCTAATGTGGAAAGCTTTGACGGATCTATTCCAGAGTAAGAGCGACCAAAGGAAGTTGGCACTCAAAGATAAGCTCAGGAACATCAAGATGGAGAAAGGCGACAGTATCGCCAAATACCTCACGAAGTTCACTCAATGCAGAGATGAGCTGGGAAGTGTGGGGGTGACTGTCGAAGACGAGGACATGGTCGACTTGGCTCTCCTTGGTCTTCCGAAGGCTTGGCACTCATATCAAGATAGTGTCAATGGTCGGGAGAAGCTGCCGGGATGGGAGCGCCTTTGGGCAGATCTCATGCAGGAGGAGATAAGAAGGACTACTCGAGATGGATCTTCATCAAAGGGAGATGATGAAGAAAATTGCGTGAAGAAAATTGCGCTTTGGCTGCCAAAGAAAAGAAGGGGAAGAGCAAGAAGGCTTCTCAGTCTGGTGCGAAAGACAAGAAGCAAGACATGTCCAAGGTGAAGTGTTTTCACTGTCACCAGCACGGACACTATGCCACAAATTGTCCGCAGAAGAAGAAAAATAAGAAGGCTGCTGGATCTGCAGCGGGAGAGGCATTGGCTTCCCAATTCAAATCGGATTTTTCACTGATTGCATGCTTGGTTTCAAGTGTGATGGGATCATTATGGTTCTTGGACAGTGGTTCGTCATTTCACATGACTGGAGATCGAGATCTGTTTTCAGATCTGCAGGAAAAAGATCTTGGAGTGCACATCAAGATGGGCGATGATGGTAGATACAGTGCGACTGGTTTCGGTACCATTTCCTTTGAGAGGGATTCTGGTAAACCTTTCATACTGAAGGAAGTTTTGCATGTTCCAAGATTGATGAAGAACCTGATCTTTGTGGCGATGTTGGAAGACAAGGGGTATGATGTGGTCTTCAGCGAAGGAAAATCCTTCCTGCGCAGTAAGACTACTGGTGAGACCCGGAAGATAGGGGTTTGAGTCAAGAACCTTTATCAATTGCAAGTAGATGGCTATGCAGCAATGGCATGCAAGGCGGGAGAAGTGGTGAGCCAAGATGATGATGGCGAGCTGTGGCATAGGAGATTGGGCCACCTTCACCATGGAGCTTTGAAGATCTTGCAGCAGATCTCTACTGGGCTTCCTAAGGGCACTCTTGCGCAGTCAGATCAGTGCAAGGGGTGTACTTTAGGGAAGTATGTGAAAGCCACCTTTCACAAGAAGGATAGTCGCGCCACGATGATCCTTGAGAGATTTCACACAGACGTGTGTGGTCCTTTCTCTGTAGCTTCGACAACAAAGCACAAGTACTATGTGATCTTTGTTGATGATTTCTCTCGGAAGTGCTGGATCTTCTTCATGCAAAAGAAGAGAGAGACATTTTCAAAGTTCTGTGAATTCAAGGCACTGGTTGAGAAGGAATCGGGGAAGCATGTGAAGGCTCTTAGGAGCGACAATGGTGGTGAATTCATCTCGGTTGAATTCAAAGACTTTTGCAGTGCAGAAGGGATTCAGAGAGAGCTCATCGCACCCCATAACCCACAGCAGAACGGGGTGGCTGAGCGAAAGAACAAAACGATCGTGGGTGCTGCACGGGCGATGTTGCATGATCAGGGCCTACCCCTTCACTTGTGGGCTGAGGCATGCAATACAACAGTGTATGTGTAGAACCATTGTCCTCACAAGGTTCTTGGCATGAGTACACCGGAGGAGGCTTATTCGGCAAGAGGCCCGAGTCTTCATTCGAGAATTTTTGGCTCAATTGCCTACATGCATGCACGAAGGATGCCGTAAAGAAGCCGGATCTGGACTGTGAGAGGTCTGGCTTATTTTTGGGGCATACCCCACACCTCACAACTATCGGGTGTATTTTTCTTATGTACTGCAAGGCAAAGCAGCGGACGGATATCAAGTTTCAGAGGAGAGGTGTCAGTGCAAGAGCCCGCTGAGAGGGAGCTACACTTGCATGCAGATGAGGAGCTGTTAGTTCCTAAGGAGGAGCTTCCGGATGTGGATCGGCCACAAGAGGAGGTTCAGGAGGTGGAAGAAACCACCCATGCAGCGCCAACCATCAGAGGGCGCATGCGCACTACAGAAGCTGAGCGACTGGCTCGAGATGCAAAGAAGGTTGTAGGACCACCTACAGCACAGCGCAGACAGAGGCAGTCACCGGATCGGTACACTGGATACATGGCTCTTGTGAGTCAATGTGTTGTGACGGAGCCATCCTCTTTTGAGGAAGCTGTGGAGGAACTCGCATGGGTAGATGCCATGATCGAAGAATATGATTCGATCGTCAGAAACAGTGCATGGGAGATTGTCCCAAGACCGGAGGGGAAATCAGTGGTGGGTTCGCGATGGATCTACAAAGTGAAGCAGGCGGCTGACGGGAGTGTGGAGAAGTACAAGGCGAGATTTGTCGCCCGTGGCTTCTCACAGATCAAGGGGATCGATTATGAGGAGACCTTTGCACCTGTCGCAAGGTACTCTTCCATACGGACGATCCTTGCTCTCTCAGCGCAGATGGGGTGGCACATTCATCAGATGGATGTGAAGATTGCGTTCCTCAATGGAGTTATTGAGGAAGAGGTGTACATAGAGCAGCCTGAAGGTTTTGAGATCTTCAGCAGTGAGTCGCATGTGTGCCGACTCAAGAGAGCACCGTATGGGCTGAAGCAAGCACCTCGTGCTTGGTACACTCGGATAGACAGCTACTTCACCGGGCTTGGATTCTCCAAGAGTGAGGCGGATCCAAACCTGTACCAGATTGTGGTGGAGGGGAAGCTGTTGATCATCGTACCGTATGTAGATGATCTGATTTTGACTGGCGATGAGCAGTTGATACTTTCATGCAAGGAGGATCTTGCACGAGAGTTTGAGATGAAGGACTTGGGCATCCTTCATTATTTCCTGGGATTGGAGATTTGGCAGCGCAGCGGAGGACTGTTTGTTTCTCAGGGCAAGTATGCCCGGGAGATTCTGGAGAGGTTCAACATGCAAGGCTGCAAGCCTGTTGACACTCCTCTTCCTGGTGGTTGGAGGAAGGAGGATGCTACTTCAACGGAGGTAGTGGATGCCACTGTCTATCGACAGTTGGTGGGGTCGCTTATGTATCTGGTCAATGGACGACCCGATATATGCTATGCAGTTAACCAGCTTTCGCAAGCTATGGTTAAGCCTACCAAGCTCTTTTGGAAGGCGGGCAAGCATGTATTGCGCTATATCAGAGGCACATTGGGATATGGTCTATGGTACAGACAGGAGGATGGAGTGAAGCTTTCTGGTTTCACTGATGCAGATTGGGCAGGGAGCCCAACAGACCGGAAGAGCACTTCTGGAGGAGTTTTCAGCATTGGGTCGACAGCAGTTTCCTGGTACAGCAGGAAGCAGAGATCCGTGGCACTCAGTTCAGCAGAGGCCGAGTACATGGCAGCAAGCTTGGCTTCATGCGAGGCTATTTGGATGAGGAAGATCCTCGTTGGATTGTTCGGGTTGCATTTGGAGCCTACAGTGATTTACTGTGATAACCAGAGTTGCATTAAACTCTCGGCTAATTCAGTATTTCATGATAGATCCAAACACATCGACATCAGGTACCATCATATCAAAGATTGTGTTCAGCGGAGAATCATGATGCTTTCATATGTTCCCACGGAGGATCAGGATGCTGACATCCTGACGAAGGCGCTCACCAGGAGCAAGTTCGAATTCCACAGAGGCAGGATAGGGGTTGCAGATAATCCATATCTTGCTGAGAGGGAGTGTTGAAAATGCAGTAAGATGATGGAGCTTAGTGAAATGAAGTCGCCTTCACTAAGTGGGCCCGCAGGCAAATTCTGGCGCAAAGTCTATTTTTAGACTATGTCTATTTTTAGACATATGGAGCATGTTCCAAGGGTTGCAGTATGTTATTCTTGGAGTATTGGTCATGTTGGTAAAAATAGATGGACCTCTATTTTTGGACCTATAGGTCGAAGTCTATTTTTAGACTGCCTATCCTAAAAATAGGGAAGTCAAATATTATTTACCCTTAATAATATTTGGATTCTAAACTTCAGTTTACTCTCTTGGAGCACTTCAGTTCGAGCTACAGAAGTGGCTCATGCATCTGACAGAGGAATTACGCTATTCCTAGGGGTTTGGTGAGCTCATGCATGGTTGACTTCAGTTAGGACTTCAGTGGCAGAAGTTTGGTGGAGTTGATGAGACAAATGGTGGAGTTGTGTTCGGTTTAACTTAGTTGAACTAGTTGAGATTAGTTTAACTAGCTAATCAACTAGTAATGAGTGGAGTGAATTAAATATTATTTAATTCACTAATTATTAACTCATTATTCAACTGAAGAACACATCAGTTCACTACAGTGCATGGACAGTTCAGTGGAGACCAGTGAAAGAGGTAGATGAAAGGGTTGAGATAGCTATCAGTTGTGACATCAGTTGTGCATGAGATTTTCACCACACTTGGAGGAATTTCCCATGATGATTGCGCTGTCAAGCCAAGGAGATTTGAACCTTGGATCTCTCATTAGACCAGCCTTGATTGCGCAATAGAGGCAGGCAATTAGTGGATGTGTTTTGAACCTGTGACTTGTTCAAAACCAAGCTAGTTTGTGTGTAACTTAACGAGATAGTACTGAGTACTTGTGAGGAGTATTGTGCTATGTACTGTTACATGTTCTCTCCATATAATATACAAAATAGCTGAGGGGTTTTCAGCTATAAGATTTCCCCATTACATATTGTGTTTATGTGTGCATGCGACTGTTTCTATTTCTGCAAATTGATGATTGATTGTAGAAGAGATTATGTGTTGCATATGAATTCAAATTAGTATGTGATCAGGATACTCTCGGTGGATAAATCTTCATTATTCAGCAAATTTCTACAATGTTGAACCCATTAAGGTATGTGACAGTCTTGTGAACCCTCACATGATGATCTTACTCTTGGTGGATGATCATGGCCTCCCTTTAGCAACGCTTACTCAACCCTCTAACTCGACCTACTTTAGCAATACATCTCTCTTGGCCTCCTTGATAAAATGAGCTCCTTCTCACTTGATGTTCTTGCCTTCATACTAAGGCCTCCTTAAATAGCTTTTCCTAGCTAGGCCTCTTAAGAATTCTTTATAACTTACTAACTTTATCCACTTAGACCTTAGGAAATATTATTTTTTCTTTTTCATTTTCTATTTTAGATTTTAAACCCCATCTCGGGTCTAAGCCCCCTTCACTTGGGTTATTTTCCCACAAATCCTTTTGTGGCAAAACTCACAGAAAACCATCTCACTAGGCTTGTGGATCACCTCCCAAGCTACACAATCAAACAACATAGTCTAGTTGTAGTAATCATAACTTGGTCAAGCTCCTATAGTCAAGCGAGGACATGGTTGGGTTCCCAAGTTGAAAATTAAGTAAGGGTAGTTGTGAGGGCATGATAACTAGGGAGGTTTAGGGCATGCCAAGGAATGAAAAGGCAAGCTAACACATGTTGGACAACGTTAATTCATGTTGGGGAGTGTTAAGGAGTATTCAGGCATCACAAGGGAGAACTAGGTCAAAATGCATGGAAATGAACAAATAATAGTGTGTGCCAGGGAGTGTCAGTGAATTCAAGTTTGCCAAGAATGAAGTTTGTTACAAGAAGTTCATAATAGGATTTGCAAGAGGCAAGTCTACGATTGTGATAAGGAGCTCGACAAAGCAATTTTAGACAAAGGCAGACTTTGTGTTGGGAACAATACTATTTTTCCTTTATCTATTATTTTTATATGACATGTGGCACACTTTTGCCGAATGGTCATGTTTTAAACTATTGTATACAATTGCATATTCTACATTGTTGTGTACAGGTTTTAGGGCACTTGGCTTGTGCTGACGTATATCTTGTGTGTCTTGTGTATCTTTTGGTTCTTGCAAATTCTCAGTTAATTCTCTATTGTTTATATGAACTGGACATACATGTGAAATATTGCCTATGTAAGCTATGTTGTTTGGTTGTTTTATGGCCATGGCTAGATGTGATCCTTGTCTTGGTAAGTTCTTAAGTGGGTAAAGTCCATCTTGGACATGAGTGGCCTAAGATGAGGTATAGACAGTTCTTAGGTGAATAAGGAACAATCTACTTGTAGTAGGCGCAATTGATCAAGTTGTCACGGCTGAAGCATACCAATGTCACATGAACTGTAGTAGCTAAGGACTTGATTAGGTTCCCAAGTCGTGAAAATATGTAAGGCTAGTTGTGAGGGCATGAGTTCCAAGGCATGTTAGGGAATGCTAACATGTTCTAGATATTTTGAAGGCATGTCAAATATGCTAATATGTGTATAGTGCTAAGGCATGCCAAGATGTGAAAAGGTGTGACAATATGTGTTAGGGACTATCAAGGCAACAAAAAGGAGAAACAAGTTAAAATATAAGGAAATCAACACATCATAGGGTTAATAAGCCATTAATTTAGATTTTTGATGAGGGGAATGCTATGCACACCAACACTAGGTGGAAAAAAGTGTCAAGTTCCAAGTGTTAGTGCATTCTAAGTGCAAAATCATCCTATGTTACTTCTCTTCTACTTTCCAATAATTGATCTCAAATAAATTTAATATTAAACCATGCTAAATCATACCAAGGCATCTTAATGAATTATCAACATGCTAATGATCATGGCCTCTTTAGGACTACATCTCTCTTCGCCCCCTTGATCAAATGATCTCCTTCTCACTTGATGTACTTTTCTTCATCCTATGGCCTCCTTAAAAGGTTTTTCCTACACCTCTTAGGAACCCTCTAGAACTTATGGGTTTTATCCACTTAGACCTTAGGAAATGTTATTTTCCCTTTCTAATTTTCTTTTAGATTTTAAACACCATCTTGGGTCCAAAATCCCTTTGTTTGGCTTCTTTTCCCATAAATCCTTTTGTGACGAAACTCACACAAACCCATCTCACTAGGCTTGTGGAGTACCTACCAAGCTACACAATTCAACAACATAGTCTAGTTGTAATAACCATAACTTGGTCAAGCTCTTGTAGTTAAGCGAAGGCTTGGTTGGGTTCCCAAGTGGAAAATTAGGTAAGTATGGTTGTGATGGCATGATAGCTAGGGAGGTTCAGGGCATGAAAAGGAATGAAAATGCATGCTAACACATTTCAGACAATGGCAATGCATGCTGAATTAAAGTGTTATGGAGTGTCGGGGCATATCAAGGGATAACTAGGTAAAGATTCATGGAAAGGAATGAATAATATTGTGTGCTAGGGAGTATCAGCGAATTCAAGTGTGCTAAGGACGAAGTGTGTTAGGAGAAGTTCAGAATATGATTTACAAGAGGCAAACCTGCGATTTTTATATGAGGCTTGACATAGAAGTTTTAGACAAAGGGAAATCACTTTGTGCTAGGCACAACATTGTTTTGCCTTTAGCTATTTTTTTTAAACGAAATATGGCACACTTTGGCTACATGCTCATGTTTTAAACTATTCTAGATATTTTCATATTTCACATTTTTTTGTATAAGTTTTGGGGCACTCGACTTGTGTCAACTTATATCTTGTGTGGCTTGTGCATCTTGTGGTTCTTGTAAACTCTTATTTAATGTTCTACTGTTTATATGAACAAAACATACATGTGAAATATTTCTTGTGTAAGCTATGTTGCTTAGTTGTTTTACGGCCATGGCTAGAACATGTGATCCTTGCGTTGGTAACTAGTTAAGTGGGACAAGTTGAGCTTGGACATCAGTGGCATAAGATGATTTATAGGAAGTTCTTATGTGAACAAGGCACAATCTACTTGTAGTTGTTGCAATTGGTTAAGTTGTTGTAGTTGAAGCAGGCCAATATTGTCACATGAACTATAATAGCCAAGGACTTGATTGAGTCCCCAAGTCATGAAAAAATGTAAAGGATAGTTGTGAGGACATAAGTGCCAAGGCGTTCTATGGAATGCTAAGATGTGCTAGATAGTGTGAAGGCATGTTAAAGATGCTAAAATGTGCCAAGTGATAAGGCATGCCAAGATGTGCAAGGGTGTGTCAATGCGTGCTAGGGACTGTCAAGGAAAAAATATGGAGAAGGAAGTTAAACTACAAGGAAATGAACACATAATAGGGTTAATAAATCATCAATTTACCTTTTTCCAATAGGGGCATTCTAGGCACAGCAACACTAGACGCCAATAGTTTCCAAGTGCAAAGTATTAGTGCATTCTAAGTGCCAAGTCTTCCTTTGTTGATTCTCATATACTTTCCAACAATTGATCTCAAATAAATTTAATATTAAACCATGCCAAATAATACCAAGTCATCTCAATGTATTCCATACATGCTAATACTTTCCAAGCGCCCACACGTACCAAGCGCTAATATGTGTCACAGAGTGTTATTCATGCTATGAAGTGGAAGGGCATGTTGAAGAGTGCTAAGGTGTGCCAGAGAGTGCTAATGCATGTTAAGGAGTGTTAAGGAGTACTAGGAGAAAACATTAAGGGAGCACCAGGTCAAAATTTATGGAAGTTAATTCAACATTTGCCAAGGACCAGTGTTAATTAGTGCTAGTTGTCATGCCAAGGAGGGAGTCAAAAGGCATGCTAAGCATTGGTAAGGCATGCTAGGGAATATCAAGTCATGCTAAGAAGTTTCAAAGTGTGATAGGGAGTTCTAGGGTGTGCTAATTATATGTGCTAAATAGTGCCAAGATATGCCAATACATGTCAGGTGCTAAGGATGTGCAGGGTGCCAGGGTATGTCAATATGTGTCAAGAAGTTTCAAGGCAACAAAAGGAATAACCAAGATAAAATGCAAGCAAACGAACACATAAGAGGTTTAATAAGTTGGTACTTTATATTTTTCAAAATGGGCATGCTAGGCACACTAATAATAGGTCCCAATACATGCCAAGTGGCATTGTGTGACAAGTTCTAATGTATGTCAATGCATGCAACCAAGGTGTTCCAGGTAATGTTAGGGACTACATACATGCCAACACATGATAGGAGAGTTCTATGTTGTGCTAGCACATGCCACCATGTGCTTGGGCGTCAGTGTCATGAAAAGATGTTCCAAGACATGTGAGGTGCTAAGAAATGTTAGTGTGTGCCAAAGCATTAATTTAAGGTGTGCTCAGATTGTTGAGGAGTGTTAGATCCTTCTCATTAATAGAATTTCCAAAGTTTGATTAAGTATTAAATAATGTATTTCCTACACGCACTAGTGGAACTTTATCTAAAGGTATTTTTCTATATAATAAACTTAATAGATATGAATCATGTGTTGACTCATAGGAAAACTCTATTCATCTAGTTATTACTTGAGGGAAATGATACACACTAATTACTTAACAAATTGACTAAATCTAACCACTATGGCATTGGAAATATTATAAGAAATACTCCACAATAATGGTCTTAAATCATTATCTTTTGAAAAAAAATATACTAACAAGCACATAGCGTCATAAAAAAATCATTGGAATGACCAATGAAGACGAACATTTTTGGATTGTCACAAAAAGTAACAAAAAGAGCATTGGTGAGGATCATTAAAAGTCCGTCACTAGAAGTTTCACCAAAGAGAGAATTAGTGATGGGCCCTTAACGACCCTCACCAAAGTGTTATTGTAAATGTCTTTGGTGACAAACCTTAAAGGACCATCATTATATACACTTACAGGGACACTTTGTTAAGGACTGTCACCATATGTGACATTGGTGACAGACGTTAAAGGTCCATCACAAGAATGACCCTCACCAATGTCCTTTTTTCTTATAGTGGAGGTTCTCTCAGATATTATTTTACACTTTTTCAGATCTAAGCGACAAATTTATGAAAAAGGACTCATAGATTTTTCTTTTTTCCTCTTTTTCAAACTCTCTAAATATGAAAAAGGATCGGGTTGTCACTGTCGTTAGGCTCGTTAAAACATAAAATAGCGACGGGCTTGTCAATCATGGCAAGAATTGAGTTTCATTTATCGCTAGACTCATTAGATTATTAATAGCGATGCATATTCGCCCGAAGGGTTGAATTATAGATCAATCATATGTTATCCTCCTCAATCTTGTTAAAAAATAAAGAGGTACTGGTTGACAAATGACCGAGAAAATTTTGGAAAAGTGAACAGAACTTTTATGGTAGCAGCTCAATCTTGAACATGACACTTCACTCCATCATCATGATTGTTTGGGTTGGGTAATATTCTTGATGGTTCATTCATACCTATGGTTCATCATACCATCACTTTGGTTTTGGGTCAATGCTGCCAACTCATCTCAGTGTCGTCGATATGTTCAAGAGAAGTCATCCAACGAATAGTCATCCTTCTGCAATACTTATAAACCTTCATTATCATGACAGTCATCCCTGAACATTGCTATATCAAGTCACATTTTGTCTCTAAAATCAGTAACTCTCATTTCGTAATAAAGAGGCTTCCTGTCGACATCAAATCATCATCCGGGAAGTTTACTTAGAAACATCATCTTCCAATACCATGAGGCTTGTTACCACATCGACAAGATCCTCACTCCTGGACCTTTGACCGAAATATTTTGTTTCGCATTTGACATCAAATCATCTATTTAGGCCTTACAAAATTTACTATAGTACCTTGAGAGCCATTAACATCAATGGTGGTTCTCTCGCGTTTGTTAACAACTTAGGTCATTGGCTAGTAATCAAACGATGTATTACCATTTTTTACTGCAAATCATATATCTGCATGGCTATACTTGTACCTGAAAAATCAAGTGAATGAGATAAGAATACCTCGGATCTAGTTTCATCCATCCAAGTTGCGATTTCAGGATTTTTGTACACATCATTTGTACGGTGACCTTACATACAGATCATCATCCAAACATGGGCCTATATCTGTAGGCATGTCTGTATTGGGAAAAATTCCAATGTAGATGACTTTCCACACCATGTACATGTTATTAGATAGTTTATGCATTGAGCATGGGAATGCCTCCCTTAGCAATTCATGATCAAGATGAAAATATCATGATATAATGCATTGTAAGATTGATGTAGGTCGGAACTCTACTTCAATTCCAACTCATCACGTCGTAAAGCATCTCATTTAAATATATTATTATTATTTTGACTTCATGCTTTCTGGGGAAGTTGCTATAGGTCAATTTGGGCATCATACCCCATGACCTGGTCAAACTGGACATCATCCCCAAGACCAATGAAATAGGGTCTATCATCCCCTTACATTTCAATTGCTATATGCCCTAAGAGAAGAAAAATTAATTCATGGCTTCTATTGTGATATTTCCAAGGTTTGAAGTATATTTTATATCACTTATGAACTCACCAACACTGCCTCTAAAGGGACTAACTGTGTTGCATATGCAGCATCCTCCATTCAAGGGTGCACTGCAATGCACTTCCTGACATTTAAGAGTGTGTTGGTCACCTGGGAGAAGAATTCTCATTGTTCTGGGAAACTCCACATTGTCAGTGCCTTCTAGAAGAGTCCATATGTGTCAAACTTTGAATCCAACTGTCCATATAACACCTCTAAACTTGGGAATGTCTTGCCTATTATTAGAAATTCATTCATTGAGAAACTACCATCAGTTTCCCTATATATTGAGCATAGATCCTAGTGCTAGGGAAGGAAGAATTTTGGTAAAGAAATGTTGTTGGATTCTCATTTAATAGAGTGAAAGTACTGATATGCTACTGGTGTGATGTTGGATGTGATGAGGTTGGGATGAAGCTGGAGTTGGTGGCATCAAATCAATCATTCGTTGTAACCTCCACCTTCTACTCTTTAATAAATATTGTTGTTCATTTTCCCATATAAGTATCTCTTTATGTTTCTATTTCTTATTCAATGGATTCTTGAATGATATATATGTTTCACATCTAATCAATTTGAGTGATTAATATAAGTATATATATATATATATAGATATATATATATATATATATATATATATATATATATATATATTTCAATCTATTTGTTGTTCTCTCTTATGTTTGCGGGAATCGATCTGGCAATCTGAGTTGGATTGAATGCGCAAAAGCGGCGGATGGATAAGAAAAAGCGCTTGGATCACAAGTAGGTTCTTCTAGCATTCTGTGTATCTGCTTATTTTAGAGAAAGTGATAGAAAATTATTTCATCTATTGTTCTATGTGCCTAACAACAAAATTAGGTAATTTGATTTATCCATAGATCAGAATTCCGCATAACACCTACCTTGCCCCACTGAATCCCTGCAACCCTATCTCATTTTCCCTGACCTAGCTCCCTTGACCTAATATCTTCATCCAGTGAAACCCAACCCAATCAAATAAAAACAACCCCTGCACTTATACCTAGCCTAAAAACCCTAATTCATCCATCCCTCTTAGTTGTGACACTATGGAGACAACCCTCTCTGGTTTGGTAGGGCTAGGTACCAAGAAAAAAGTTTGGTCTGTGGTTACTTCTGTTGGGATTCCTTTTTCAGCCTTGGGAATATGATGGAGTGATAAAATAATCTGTTTTAGATATTCCTAAAATAAATCTTGATCTATCATGACAAGATTTTTTGTAAATAAACTTATATATACTTCTCATTTCAAAGTATAGAAGGTTGATTTTTGCATCCAAGAAGGCTACTGTACTTTTTCAAGCTTTGTGGACTGACTAGCAATAAAGAAGACTCTTTCACATGATTCTTGCTTCAATATGTTGGTGAAGTGAATCTCTCATTGTTTATGTGTTTATTTTCTTTGGTTTTCATGCTTATGTATTCAAAATATGAATTATTCAACAAAAAATTGAAGAACATAATTTGTATTTAAACACACTCTCATTATGGCTTTGAATAATTTTAATCTTTTCATATGAAATGAAGTAAATGAATTCTTAATTTATATTTACTTAATGGAATTTATTACATCTCTTCTCTTACACTTCATTTAAATTTACAGATCCAATTATTTTGGCTACCTTGCCCTGTGAAACCTCTTTACAAAAACTGAAACAGATCCAAGTTTAAGTCATAGACTCCATAACCCGATGGAAATTTAGGCATTTACTCAACCAAAAAAACCAAACCATCTCAATCAATAAAACAAACATTAAAAATGTATTTCTAGCCTAATATGTCAATATAAACAAAGATAAATCTGATAGAGAGATCCCTCCCTGAAGTTGGCAAGGCTAGATCTCAGCTTCCAAAGTGGTTTTGTGGTTACCTCTGTAATTTCTCTTACAACCTCGAAAATTATAGAGTGATAATAGGATCAATTGCTACTGAAATGATTAGGAGAGATATGTTCAACTATGGCTACCAATCCTTTGTAAGTTTGTTCATTTTTCTGCAACCAATCCTTTGTAAGTTTGTTCATTCCCCCATGGTTAGCTTGATATTATGGCAATTTCCAGAGAAATTTATAGTTCCTCCATTTGCAACCATCACTTGACATTCTGGTGCTAGGTATAGGAAGAAATTCAATTCCTTAGCTACCTTACAATGAACAAAATTATGGGTACTACTTGAATCAGTCAACATTATTACCTTTTTCTTCTTGATATGTCCTTCTATCTTGAGAGTTTGAGGTGTGGTAATTCCTACCAATGCATTGCACAATATGGTCGGACTCATTTATTCATTCTCTAGGGTTGCTTCCTTGTGTATCTCCTCTTCTTTTGAATTTTCTTGTTCATTTTCTTCCTCCTCTTCACAATCTATGTAAAATAATTTATTCTCAACACACTTATGACCTTTAGTGTATTTTCTATTACAACTGTTGCAAAGCCCTTTTTCTCTTTTTTCTTCAAATTTTTGTGGTTTCAACCTTGTAGGTTTTGGAATTCTAGGAGTAGCAACACTTCCATATTTATAGATGTGAGTGGTAGGCTTCCTTGTTGCCATAATTTTACATTCAATTTTTCTTGCCAACCTAAATTCCTTCTCCAATGGATTAGGTTCGCAAAGGTGAACCTCATCTTGGATGTTATCCTTTAAATTCCTTATGAAAACATCAATTCTATGTTCGTCTGGAATATCAGTTACCCTTATATTTAATTTTTGGAAGTCCTCAACATGCTCCACCACTAAACCCCTTTTTTTTATATTTATCAATTGGCTAAAGAAGGTGTTGCTCTTTGTATCCTCATAATGTGCTATCATTTCCTCCGTAAAAATTGACTAAGTGACAATTTTTTTACAGGAGCAAAGCCATCAATATCATACAAATTCATTTTCCTCTAAATGTAAAGTTGCAACGTGTACCATGATGGGTGCAGGTATTGCACTTAAGCAAACTCCTCAACACTTAATTGTCAACTTGGGGGTTTCGTAAAATTAGAGACGAATCAGAGGCAATGCCAAAAGTGGTATGAAATTTTCCTATTCCTATTTCTATTTCTTAATTTAAATTTCAAAATCAAACAGAAGACAATTTTAAAGGAAATTGACACCAAAGAAATTCTAGTGCTAGAATGTAAAAGGATGGATTTGCAAGGAAATCAAGTAAAGGAACTTTCACACAACTGAAAGAAATCTCAAATGCTGAAATGAACTCTATGTTTATCTTTATTATAGATGTTTGACATCTTAAAAAGTGGGCCCTTGCAAAGATCTGCTTTCCAAATGATTTTCCTTCAACACTAAGCAACCGTTCCTGTACTCTTGCAATCTGCTTGCACTAGTGCTGGTACAAAACTTATGTGAAAAGGTATATTTTACCTTATTTACAAGACTTATGTCTTTGTGTAGGTGTTCTAAGCCTTAAGGCTTAGAGAACTCTATTCCTGTGACAAGACACCAACTCTTGCACAGGGACAGAGCTTCCTTCACCAAAGTTTCCAATTACTTTCGAAAGAATTAAAAGATGTGCTAAAAATAATTGCAATTGCAGGCTGAATTATGAGATAAATTACACATAGAAAAAGGAATGCTTTAATTGAATCATCTTTGCAATGAAAAAAACTTCGCGAGGCCAAAACAATTCTTAACAATCAAAGCAATAGTCAAAGTAATTTGCATGAATCGAACTATATTTAGGAAATTCATTTATAACGTTACATATTACTTCTGATCCTTTCTCTTTAGTCGTGAGATGCAAGTATGAAGTGTGATTTTTGAAATGATTTCCTTTCTTGATTCATGTAGTCATTCTTAGAACCTTCAGAAGTCTGACTTTTAATGTTAAGAATGGTTACTTTGAATTAATAATGCTTTACTTGGAGGAATAAATGAAATCGCAAACAGGAAAATGAATGAAACACTTGCTGTAAAATAAATGAGTAAAATGGTGTGAAAAATCCTACATGCATTGGTGCAAGAATAATCTTCATGCATGATCCGAGTGGAGGCAAACTAAGGAGGAAATTGCAGGAAAGAAATTACAGGAATGAATTGCAGGAAAGAATTGTAGGAAACAAATTAACTTAATTCAAACTTCCGCACACGGATCCGTTCATGATGGAATGAATTTAGCTCATAACTCAGAAACAAAAATAATAATGATTCAAAAACTGCATCTACAAATAAATAAATACACACATAAACCTCTTAAATGATGAAAGCATAAGGGTAAACGTGTTGGGTTTGTTGGGCCCTAGCCAACGAGCTCATTTCCCGTTTAGGAAACGAAACGATTCAGCACTTAATCAGTGCATAAATAAGATTTAAACACAGTGTGAAGAAATCATGTTGTAGTTTCTTGTATTAACTCCGATCAGCAAACATACATTATAATGCGAGTCAGCCCAGAACAAGGGCGATACGAAATTACAAAGTAAACAAAATTACAATATCCTGATATCTCTAACTTGGCTCTACCTAATATCTATATTATATACAGTCTTTCGGCCTATAGCCATAATCTTCTAATTACAGAGCCATTTCCAATTCAAGCCTTTCAGTTGAACGAACTAACAAACAACTTTACAAAACCAACTAATGGTTATAAAAAGGCATGAGCTTTGCTAGTCGTAGACCATATCTTTGGCAAGTGTTGGGTGCAGGAATTACACTTAAGCAAACACCTCAACACTTAATTGTCAACCCGGGGGATTTGTAAACTTAGAGATGAAGCACAAGCAATGCCAGAGATGGTATGATTTTTCTGATATAAATCCCTACTTTCTTTGAAGGAAATATTGCAAAATCAAATCAAGACGAGAAAAAGATAACTTGAGTCATAAAAATAATCTAAGACTGAAACAAGAAAGAATGCATTTGTGAAAAGGAGATCAAAGATAAAAAGGAAATCACTCTATCTGATTATGCTTAACTACTAAGAGTGTGTTTTTCTTTAGCAGAGGTGTTTTAGCAGTCTCGTTAGATGGGCCCTTGAATCTGCTTCCTTAGATATTTCCTTATTGCATTAAATTTTCTTGTACTAGTGCCTGCACTAGTGCAGGATTAGAGTTTTATGTAGAAGGTATAAAATATGTCTTTACTGAAGGTTTTTCTACTTCATGCAAGGGCTCGAACTGTTCAAGGTTCAGAGCACTCAGATCCTGTGACAAGAAGCTAGTTCTTGCACCAAATCAGAGCTTCCTGCACACAGATTTTAATTCTTAAAATGATTGTTTAATTGTCGCAAGTGCTGATTTGTTGTGAAACCAGATTACATATATGAAAAGTAAATGTTTCTGAATTTAACAAAGTACAAAAATAAAGAAACATAAGCATTTATCCTGTCATAATAATTCAATGAAAGAAAGTTGTGGAAAGTGAAAGAAGACTTGTTGTAACACACCAACATGCGCTGGTGCAGGTGTATTTCTCCTGCTTGGACCAAGCAGGAAAAGCCAATCAACCAAAATTATAGAAAATAAATGTCACATGCACTGGTGCAGGATGATTTCTCCTACTTGGACCAAGCAGAGAAAGCCAATCCGAAATCAAGTGCAGGAAAGTAAATTTGCAGGAAAGTAAATTTCAGGAAAAGAAATTCTATTTGCTTCATGCAACGGATCCATTTTCACACAAACAGGAATTTATGCGGTAAAAGTTAAATCACACTCTGACAATAAAACATAAATTACAAGAAAAAGAGAATGGGGTAAACATGTTGGGTTGGCTAGGCCCTAGCCAGCCAGCGCGTTTCCCTCTTAAGCAAAAATGCTACTCAGCACTTAATTTAATTAATCAACCAAACCATAAAAACAAAATTCATGAAACTGAGGAGAAATTCCTTTTATTATATCATTGAGGAAAATACATGCATGAATACACGTTCAGCCCAAATTCGGGCAATAACAAAATAACCTGCTATTGCCTCTCTGTTCTTCTCTATTCTCTAAAACTTTCGCTCACTAATTCCTATTTACAAATTACATTATATAGATCTATTGGCCAAAGGCCAAAACAAATCGTTCAACTGCTTCATAACAAAATGCAAAATTTAGATTGTTCAGACTTCAAAATAAGATGGTTTTACAAAACTGGTCATAACCAATATTCAACTTCCACCCGTCGCGGATCTAATCTTTGGTTGCCTTTGGATTATGTGTTGTCGTGGTGGACACTGCTTGAGTCAGGGCGGTGATCGAGAGGGTTCGGATCCGCCGTGAAGATCTGTTGTGCTGGCAACGGTATAGGATCTGATCCTGCATTAGGATCAGCAATCACGAGAAGCATTCTAACCACCAAACAACATTGGAGATATCGATAAGTTATAAAGAATAATTTAAAATTGAGAAATCAAGTAATAAATATTTAATAAATGCTAAATTGAATTAAAATATGAAAAATAAAGGTTTGTACAAAATATGTCACCATGCTTGGACTAGTGCAGGATGAGGGTGCATAAAAAGGTAGAACAGATGTAAATGATTATGGTTTAGGAAGGGAAAAAATGGAAAAAAGAGAGAAATTTAGGGGGCTAACATCCTCCCATCCCCAAGCTGTTGTGTGTCCTCACACAAATTTTTGACCTTTGCAAAAAAACCTTCAAAATTTGATCATTCTAGCTCAATCCTGCTCCATTATAGTGACTCCAACCTACAATGTTTCAGACTTCTTTTTCTTGATACTCTTCAACTTCCTTGTTTCCTTTCTGAGTCATTTGAAACAATGTGAAGCTCGGTATTTCCAGACCCTGACTTCTCCTTTCTTCTTTTGAATCTTCGTCATGAACTCTTCCTTATTATGTTCTTTTTCCTCCTGTGTTTTGTCTACGAGCTGCTCTAAACTCTATACTTGAAGCTCGAGCTCAAGTATCTGAGTAGCAGAAGCTACCGAATCTTATTCCTTTTCTATCTTAACAGGGCTGTATTTTCTTCAGGGACCTTAGTATCCCTTAGAGTTTCAATAGACACTTCTTCCTCTTCCAGTTCTTTTTCTTCTTCTAACTCTTCCGGTTCTTCTTCTTCTTCTTATTCTTCCGGTTCTTCTTCTTCCACTTCCACTTCTTCTGGCTCTTCTTCGTCTTCTTGCTCTTCTGGTTCTTATTCTTCTCCTTATACTTCTTCCGTCTCTTCTTCATCTTCTAACTCCTCTGGTTCTTCCTCCTCTTCTAAGTCTTCCGGTTCTTCTTCTTACTCTGCCAATTGTTTTTCTTCCTGTACCGGTTCTTCCTTTTCCTGTGTCGATTCTTCTGGTTCTGGTTCGTCTTGCACTGGTGCGGTTGGGGATTAAACATTCTGTGGGGACTGTGGTTTTGCACCAGGTTCTTCATTCTTTTTTTGGCCCTTAATAAAGCCGGCCAACAGTATATCATCTTTGACCTCTATATATTTTGTTGCGTCTGCAAGGACTAACAACAAATTGTCTTCTTCAGGGGTCTGGTCATGTGCTGGGGGTGCCAGAGGAGTTTCTTTGATAGGTTCACATGTTGTCTTCTGTTTCTTTTGAGATGGACCCTTTTCTTCTGTTGATTTCTCGGTCCGTTTCCTTATTGCACCGGTGCAGGAAGGACTTCTCTTCGCACTCTTACTTGGTCCTTTGCTCGTACTGGTGGGGTCCTCCTTCTCCTTTAGTTGTTTTGAAAACTTCTCCCAAGTCATGCTTTTAGTCTTCAACTATTTCTAGACCAAGATCTTGATCATGCCGTGATGATACAATTTATTATCGGCCTAGTCCACCCATGATCCTTGTACGCCCTTGGCCATATTTTCTAAACTCTTAAGCAAAAATTAAGTGAAATACATCCTCCATCGGATGTGCTGGCAGGGTTCAAAGTGTTGTAGCATCCTGAAATGATACACAAAGGTGAGGGAGTACCTCCCCTCACAAGTCACGAATTTCTGGAGAATAAAAAGGAGGTCTCGCCATTGTCCTAGCAGGGTGCTCCAAAGAACTCCTTTCTTCCAGTTTATGTTCATGTCTTTATCAACAACGAAACGCTTCCAGCACTTCCTCTTGAGCTTCTGATTTTTAAAGTACTGCACACTAGTGTTATGTAAGCCCGTCGCTGCTGCTATCGATTTTTCTGTGACTTTAAATCTCAAGGACCCAATCTTTACACGGCCATTTTTAAAACACTATGCGAAATGTAGGGCCACCTCCCTATTGTGCCCGTTAAATTTTTGTAGGAACAGAAGAAAGCCTGAGTCTCGCAATAGTGCAAGACTATTGCAAAACTCGGCGGTCTGATCTACCTCACTGAGGGACGACAGTTCACAATGAACAGGCGGCATTGCTGCTAATAGTTATGAACAGTCCAACGAAATTTGTATGCAACACCGGAAAATTGAGCTTTTTATAAATAGGGATCCAATCGTCTCCCGTCCCTTCTGTTTCATCACTAATTCCTTCCACCGAAATAGTCGTAGCTGCGCGGCATCTTTGAATCATGCCGAATTGGTACTGGCGACGGCGGTTTTAATGGCTAGGTAAGGGAATAATATGAGTGAAAGGAAATTAAGTTTATGGTAGAATGAGGAGTAATTGTGTCTAAGAAACGGTTAAATATTCGCACATTCCTTCATAATTCAGAAAATCTTTAGCATTCATTAAAAATAATTATGACCCTTAACTTTTAAAAACTTTGTACTTTGAAAATGTTTCTCCTAGTTGATATGATAGCATAAGTACTTATCAATAAATGAAATAATTTCTCATAACTTCTATGATGACCACTTTCCTATGGCGTACACTTCTGAAAAGAAGAAATATTATGCTTCGGATGAGGTGCATGCTTGCACTGTTATGCTTACACCGCTTGACTAAGTTGTTCTGCTGATATCTGTTTACATAATTATATAGGACAACATGCTTGCACTGGTGCAAGCATAATATCTGAAAAAAACAGAGAATTTAAATAAAATATAGGCTGAACTTCTGACAGTTTCCTCAATTCTGGAATTTTTCTTCGCCCTTCCTTGATGCTTCAAAGCATATTATTTTTCTCTATGTATAAGATTCAGCAATAAATTCACGAGGGAACAAAGAAGTGGGAAAGGGGAATTTTTAGAATGGGAAGGAATTTCATTATAGGGATTCCAGGAATAGTACCATAGAGGGAATAAACAGAATTGGGATAGGAAAAAAATTCAGGGGTAAGTGGGATTTTTATGAAGCGGATAGGGTAAATTTAGAAGAATATGGGAAGGTAAATTATACTAGGATTTCAAGAAGAAAACTGAGGGATCATTACAAAATGGGATATGAAGAAAGGCAGAAAATTTTCTGGAAGGTCTGCCTGCACTGGGGCAAGAAAAATAACTGCAGTGAGAATTAAGCGTTACTTGAAAATAAAAAATATCCATGCTAATTACCCCAATTGTATAAAGGTTGGCTCTGCTGAACCTACTTTTACTTCAGTGGTTACTATCATATCTAAAGATCAAGCAACAATCTCTTTTTATTAGAAATTTTTGATCTTCCCACCAGCAAGCTGGTTTTCAGGTTGATCCTTCTGCAATCATGTCAGCGAATTGATTTTCACAATTACAGGAAAATATTTTTTCTTTACTTTTTTTTTTTTATTATTAAATTTATTTTTTCTTTTGAGAAGAAGAAGAGTTCATGTTTTCAAAAGGTTGGTTTTATTGTTTACCACTACCATTCCAAATTGTTGTTGGACTTGTCGTGTAAAATATTTCTTGGCAAGTGGCTGAAAATACTTCTTTAATCTATGCCCATTTACCAAGAATACTGAATCTTGTCCATAAATATTTTTGACTTCTACTACTCCATTCTCAAATAATCGGATCACTTCATATGGTCCCATCCAACGTGTATGGAATTTCCCTTTAAAAAATTTAAATCTAGAATCATAAAGGAGCACCCAATCACCTAGTTGGAACTACTTTTTCTGAATAGACTTGTCATGCCACCTTTTTCGTTGTTGCTGAATTAATATGTTTTTCTAAACAACCTCTGTATGAAATTCATCTAAATCATTTAATTGAATAAGACGTAGTTGTTGTGCCTCAAAGAGATCTAGTCCTAACTGAACTGCAGTTCTAAAAGTTTTGATCTGGAACTCAATTGGTAACAGAACCTGTTTTCCATATACCAGCTCATATGGTGTATGGCCCATGCTATTTCTCCAAGTGGTTATGTATGCCCACAAATCTTCTGGTAATCTTTCAGGCCAGTATTTTTGATGCATATTGATTATCTTTGTAAGAATGGACTCGATCACTTTGTTTGTAGATTCCACCTGGCCATTTTCTTGCAGGCGATACGGCGTGTATTTCCTATGCCGGATCTTGTGTTGCTCCATCACACCCTGTACCAAATTAGAAATACATTGCGGACCATTGTCAGAAAAAATTTCTCTAGGCACACCAAATCTAGCAAATATTTCAGAAAAAAGAAAATCAACAACAATTTTTTCTGTAGCAAAAGAAACAGCTTTAGCTTCTACCCATTTTGTAACGAAATCTGTACAAACCAAAATATGCTTTTTACTTAAGGATGTTGGATTTATTGGCCCTATAAAATCAATAGCCCATTTTTCAAATGGCTCAATCATAACTTGGGGTCATAAAGGAATTTCATTGGTTTGATTAGGCTGGCCCATTCGTTAACAACTATCACATCGCCTAACATACTTTTTGGCATCCTTAAACAAGGAAGGCCAAAAGTAACCAGCACATAATACTTTATATGAATTCTGCTTATCAGGGAAGTGGCCTCCACATGGTTCATCATGAGCAGATTTCAATATTTCAAACACTTCCTCCTCTCTTACACATCTACGGATAATCAAATCTGGACCAGTGTAAAAGAGGTCTCCTTGAATCCAGGAATATGCAGCACTTTTCTGAATAATATTCCGCTTTTCATGAGCGGACAAGTGAGGTGGTGTCTTCCCAGTAACCAAGTAATTAGAAATGTCAGCAAACCACGGAGAATATGTAGACATAGAAAAAATATGTTCATCTGGAAAATCATCATTAACAGGAGTTACTTCACCGGGATTATCTAATCTAGAAATAAAATCTACTACAACATTAGATTTCTCGAGTCTATCAACAATAGTAACATTAAACTCCTGTAACAATAGTAACCACCTAGTCACTCTACTGCTTATCAATGGTTTTTTCATCAAATATTTAATCGCAGAATGATCGATATGTACAAATACTTCATATCCTATAATATAGTGCCTGAACTTATTAATTCCAAAAATCACAGCTAAAAACTCTTCCTCTATAACTATATAATTCAATTCAGCGGAAGACAATTTTTTTACTAATATAATAAATAGCATAGGATTGCTTATTTTCCTCTTGTCCTAAAGCTGCGCCAATAGCCAAATCTGAAGCATCAGAGGAAATGTGAAAAGGCAGGGACCAGTTTCGACCTCGCAAAACTGGTGCATGTGCCAACTTTTCTTTCAATGTTTCAAAAGACTGTTGGCAAGCCATGGACCAAGAAAATTCACTATCCTTAGCTAGAAGTTGGAAAAGAGGAGTAGCTATTTTTGAAAAAAATTCAATGAATCTTCTATAGTAACCAGCATGTCCTAAAAAACCTCTTACTTCCCTTTGAGTTTTGGGTGCAGGAAGATTCAGAATGATTTCAATCTTTGCCGGATCAACCTGGATACCTTTGTCAGAAATCAAATGGCCAAGCACCACTCCCGATTTGCACATTAATCTACATTTCTTATCACTGAAAGTGAGATGGGATTCCTGACAACGAAGAATTACTTCTCCAAATTTTTGAGAGCTTCCTGAAAAGAATCACCAAGCATAGAAAAGTCATCCATATAAATTTCTACAAATTCTATATCAGCAAATATAGCCAGGACTACCTTTTGAAAGGTAGTCGCGACATTACATAAACCAAAGGGAAGCACTTTATAAGCAAAGGTACCCCATGGACATGTAAAAGTAGTTTTATCTTGATCTTCGGGTGCAATCTGTATCTAGTTATAACCACTGAAACCAAATAGAAAGGAGAAATATTTCTTTCTCGTAAGGGTATCGAGCACCTAATCAATAAAAGGGAGAGAGAAGTAATATTTAAGAGTGGATTTACTCAATTCTCCATAATCAATACAAATATGCAATCTTTCATCTTTCTTAGGAACTAGTACTAATGGAGAGATCCACTGACTGTCGGAAATAGGATAAATAAAATTAGCATCTAAGATTTTGTGTACTTCTTCCTTCATCCATGGTTTGCTTAGTCATGACATTAATGGTTGCCCCCAGGTCTATAAGAAAATTAGAGACAAGGACATTACCAATATTAACTATGACAACAAGGTTTCCGAGATTAGTATATTTTTCCACAGACACACATCCCGTCATCAACTCTGCTACCCTACCAACAAATTGAATGGTTTTGGGTTCCAATCTCTTCCTCCCGAGTTTCTTGAGATAGAGTTCCTTAATAATCTTGGTACAAATGGGGATCTCTTTGATGGCTTGAAGAAAAGTTATCTTAATGAAAATCTTCCGAAGCTCAGATTCCAAACTAGTCTCAGAAATAGGCTCACTCCTTTCCATTACTAGCCTCTCTGGAAAGGGAGGCTGGTTGGAAGAAGAAGGCAAGGATTCAGAGGGTAAGGGCTGCTTAGTGACAGCTTTCAGAGAATGGTTAAGAGTTTTCTCTTCTCCTTTCTCTTTAACAATCACCATAGGTTGCTTCTGATTCTCTGGAATTACAGTCCTTCCCGATCTTAATTGAATGTCATGAACCCCAACTGGAATATATTGGTATTCGAATGGTAAAGGTGGGTTTTTTACATAGATCATTTTCACTGCTTTATTATTATTAGGATTGGGCATCGGTCGAGCAGGAAAATGAGGAGGTCGAAAGGGCAGAGGTAAAGGAAATGGTGGAGTGGACTGACTCGGAAGTTGAGTCATTGTATAAGGTGCATGCATAGATAGATATGACTGCATAGATGGCTGGTGGGAATATGGAAAATGATTTGGCCCTTTCCAACCTTGTTTCCATGGTTGAGAAGGCTTCCCATGCTGATATTGATTCCCATACTTCCACTGCTTATGAGAGTTAGGATAAGAATATGCATGTGATTATAACCAAAATAGTGTGGAGAAAATTCAGGAGCCATACCTGTACCTACCTGAGGCCAATTCCTTCTCACTCCCATAGCGTTCAAATATTTAGCTTCAGGTTGTCCCCATGTAAATACAGCTTTAAGTCCTGGTATAGAGGGACATTTTTCTGTGATATGGTCTTCTGCACATATATCACACTTATTATTTTCTTTCAAATTGAGAGGACATTCTTTAGGGGGATGCTTGTCTCTACATTTAGGACAGAAAATACATAATCACTCTTGTTCCTTCATGATTTTCTGCTGAAATTTTAAGGAGTCTAATTGTTTGGTAACAGTGTTCATTATATCAATTTTCATGTTTTCCATTTTATTTTCTAGTCCAATAATCATAGCATCAGTAGATTCAGTTTTTCTATTTCTATTTCGAGTTCCTCTACCGGATCTATACTGGTTTCTTGAAAATTTCCAGCATAATTCACAAATTTGATCAAAAATTTGCTGAGAAATATCACCTTGTCCTAGCAGATTCAAATTATTTCTAGCATTATCAGTAAGTCCTCTTAAGAACAATGTTCTAATTGAGATCAAGCTTAAGTTTTGGCCTTTGTATAATATACAGAAATTTTTCCAAATAATCTTCAAGCATTTCATCATCATCTTGTATGATTGTAAAAATTTCATCCTGCATGTCCTGAGTTTTGCAATATTCTTGATATTTAGACAAAAATACTCTCTTCATCTAATCCCAAGAGGTTATGGTGTTTCCTCCAAACCCCATAAACCAGTGAAGAGCTGAGACCTTGAGGGTAACAAGAAATAATCTTAACTTCTGAGCCTCAGTTGCATAATCATAACTTCTACATAGAATATCAAACTCAAATAGAAAAGAGTCAGGATCTTCGTGAACTTTACCATGGAAATGAGGGAGAGTTGATGGTGGAATATTATTCATCTGTGACACAGTATCAGGATCCACAATTGGAAACACAAAAGTGGACTGTCCTTCACTTACCTGGTTCTCACCAGTCCCTTCCAAATGATCTTCTTGGTCCACCATTGTTCCCCTTTTACTTGTACCGCTCTCAAAAGGTTGTTCCACACCTGAGTTTTCGACACTAGAATCCAGGTGGATTGTTCCTGCATGATGGGTTTGAATTGGATTGGGTTTCCTGCTTGTAGAAGGAGACCCAATATGAGAAAAATTATTTTAGCCCTTAGTGGGCTTCGAACCCTTACCTTTCCTAGGCATTCATTTCAAAAGGAAAAAATAAATAAAAATAATAGACAACTTCTAAAAAATGCTATCAGAAATCAATTAACACCAGTAAAATTCCTTCAAAAAACTTTTCCAAACAATGTTGCAGAAATAAGGAAAAAATTACCTCTGTTTGTTAAATCAGAAAATTCTTACCAAATCAAATCGCCTCCCCGGCAACGGTGCCAAAATATTGGGTGCAAGAATTACACTTAACTAAACTCCTCAACACTTAATTGTCAACCCAGGGGATTTGTAAACTTAGAGATGAAGCACAGGAAATGCCAGAGATGGTATGAATCTTTTTGATATAAATCCCTACGTTCTTGAAGGAAATATTGCACAATCAAATCAAGATGAGAAAAATATAACTTGAGTCATCAAAATAATCTAAGACTAAAACAAGAAACAATGCATCTACGTAAAGGAGATCAAAGATAAAAAGGTAATCACTCTGGTTGATTATGCTTAACTACTAAGAGTGTGTTTTTCTTCAGCAGAGGCATTTTATCAGTCTCGTTAGATGGGCCCCTAAATCTTCTTCCTTAGAGATTTCCTTCTTGCATTAATTTGTCCTGTACTAGTGCCTGCACTAGTGCAGGATCAGAGTTTTATGTAGAAGGTATAAATTGTGTCTTTACTGAAGAATTTTCTACTTCATGCAAGGGCTTGAACTATTCAAGGTTCAGAGCACTCAAATCTTGTGACAAGAAGCTAGTTCTTGCACCAAATCAGAGCTTCCTGCACTTAGCTTTTAATTCTTAAAATTATTGTTTAATTGTCACAAGTGCTACTTTGCTATAAAACCAGATTGCATATATGAAAAGTAAATGTTTCTAAATTTAACGAAGTATAGAAATAAAGAAACATAAGAATCTATCCTGTCATAATCATTCAATGAAAGAAATTTGCGGAAAGTAAATTAAGACTTGCTGTAACACACCAACGTGTGTTGGTGCGGGTTTATTTCTCCTGCTTGGACCAGGCGGGGAAAGCCAATCAACCAAAATTGCAGAAAAGAAATGTCACAGCAACGTGCACTGGTGCAGGATGATTTCTCCTACTTGTACGAGGCGGAGAACACCAATCCTAAATCAAGTGCAAGAAAGTAAATTTGCAGGAAATTAAATTGCAGGAAAATAAATTCTATTTTCTTCTCACAACGGATCCATTTTCACACAGATAGGAATTTATGCGCTAAAATTTAAATCATACTCTGACAATAAAACATAAATTAAAAGAAAAGGAGAATGGGGTAAACGTGCTGGGTTGGCTGGGTCCCAGCCAACCAATGCGTTTCCATCTTAAGCGAAAATGCTACTCAGCACTTAATTTAATTAATCAACCAAACCATAAAAACACAATTCATGAAACCAAGGTGAAATTCCTTTTATTAGATCATTGAGGAAAATACATGCATGAATACACGTTCAGCCCAGATTCGGGTGATAAAAAAATAACCTGCTATTGCCTCTCTGTTCTTCTCTATTCTCTAAAACTTTCGCTCCCTAAGTCCTATTTACAAATTATATTATATAGATCTGTTGGCCGAAGGCCAAAATAGATCGTTCAAATGCTTCATAACAAAATACAAAATTTAGATTGTTCGGTCTTCAAAATAAGACTGTTTTGCAAAACTGGCCATAACCAATATTCAGATTCCACCCTTTGTGGATCCAACCTTTGGCTGCCTTTGGATTAAGTACTGTCATGGTGGAAATTTCTTGAGTCAAGGCGGTGATCGAGAGGGTTCGGATCCACCGTGAAGATCTGTTGTGCTGACAACAGTACAGGATCCGATCCTACACTAGGATCAGTAATCAGGATAAGCATTCTAACCACCAAACAACATTGGAGATATCGATAAGTTACAAAGAATAATTTTAAAGTAAGAAATCATGTAATAAATATTTAATAAATGCTAAATTGAATTAAAATATGAAGAATAAAGGTTTGTACAAAATATGTCACCGTGCTTGGACTAGTGCAAGATGAGGGTTCATAAAAAGGGTAAAACAAAGGTAAATGATTATGGTTTAGGAAGTGAAAAAATGGCAAAAAGAGAGCAATTTAGGGGGCTAACAGCAAGTATCCCTAACTATACTCTGCCTATATCCATCTTTATAAAATTTGCACCGGAATAAGAGATGTGGATCAAAATGACCACGTGGAATGATCAACTGTTCCATAGATCACAGAGCAATATTTGTTGGCAGGTGCAGGAATCTGCCTGCACTGGATCACGCTACATAATAATTAACACTGAGTTTTTCAATTACTTTTAGGAAGGTAATCATAAGTTACAAGAAATACTTAAAATCATGAAATCTATGTAAAATAATTAATTAAGCACCTAATAACCCTTAATTATGAAATACGAAGTATATGTAGGAATATATGATTATCTTGGACTAGTGCATGAATGACAAGGTTTATAGAGATGAAAAAAGCGTTAATGGTTATATGAAGAGGGTAAAAAGAGGGCATTTTGGCACACCAACATCCTCCCATCCCTAATTTGTTGTGTGTCCTCACACAATGTTTTACCTGCTACAAAAAATCTTCAAAAATGGGGGCCATCTTTCAATCTTGCACTTCAATGTTGATTCCGTCTTTCACTACCTTTATATTTTTCCCTGGGGCCTTCTTCAATTGTTTGGTCACCTTCTTGAGGCACTTGTAGCAGTTAGAAGCCTGAAACTTCCATATTCTCACTTTCCATTTGTGTTCTTCGACCTCTGCAATTGACCATACCTGGCCTTGCTTTTGCCAATTTTTCTCCTTCATGACCTAGTTCAAAGCCTTCAGGTCATGAACTTTTTGTTCCAATTCTACTATCTGTTTTTTGAGGTAGAGGATAGAGGTCTTCGTGCCCAGCTCCTCTAGTGTGAATACCTTCTCTGCAACGGACTCGAAGCAAGTCCCATCATTTCCAAGATCAAAATCGTCAAGGGCTTCTGCGCCAGGGATTTACATATCACCGAGGGTTTCAGTACCCTCCACATCATTTGCGCCAAGGGCTTCAGTACCTTGCGCACCTAATTCATCAGGGACTTTAGTGCCCTGTTCATCCAACTCGTCAGGGATTTCAGTACCCTTCTCATTCAAACCATCAAGGACTTTTGTACCCTATTTATCAAAATTGACGAGGGTCTCTATGTACTATGCCTCATCATCTTCTTGACCCTATACCTAATTTTATCTTGCACTCGGTGTCATCGTTTGTCTTTTTAACTTGTGGATGAAGGCCGACAGAGATATGTCATCCTCCCTCTCCAAATTCTCTTCATTCACCATGGTGTGAGCTTCTGCGTCTACAAGAACTGAAACGTTATTATCTCTAGGTGAAACCTAGGGTGATTCATTGATCATAATCAGAGAGCTTGATCGATGTTGACTTTTCCTTGAAGAGACAATCCTTTTTTGGTCAGGATTCTAGTCACTATTTTCTTTGTCGAGGGTGGAGCATCTTTTATAGACTTCTTTTCTACTTGCACCAGCTTGCTTTTACTCTTTTTCTTGGCAGAGGACAGTCTCTCTGCCTTCCTTTTCTTGCTTGCACTCGTGCCAATAGACTTCCCTACACTCCTTGCCCAAAAAACTTTCAGGAATGTCGCCCAGGTCACTCCTTTTTCTTCCAGTACTTTCTCTATAAGGATTTTGATGAGCCCATGATGATATAACTTATGTGCAACTTAGATTTCATCCCCACTCTGCACACCTTTCGCCATCTTCTCGAAACTTTGGAGCAGGTAGTAGGGAAAATTAATAAGTTTCCCCGACTCAAAGTGCAGCAATAACCAAAGGTGATATACAAACATTAAAGAATAACGTACCTCATAGGTCAGGAACTTCTGTAAAATGAAGAGGAGGTCTCGCCATTTTATGATCATGGAGCTGCACGGAAACCCCTTCTTCTAATCAACTTTGAGTTTTCTGTCAACCACACACTGACGCCATCATTTCTTTTCAAGCCGATCCTTTTTTAGCCATTGTTCCCCTATAGTTAGTAAGCTTTTAGATCGCACAATGGACTCCTCCATGAATTCAAATTCTAATGAGTCGATTCTAGCTTGGCCTTCTTCAAACATCTTCACAAACTCTACAACCACGGCCATGTTGAAGACATCAAACTTCTGCAAAAATGAAAGGAACCCATATTCTTACAATAGTGCAAGACTATTTCAGTATTTTGTGGTCTGTTATATCTCCCTCAAGGATGATGACTCATTTCTTACAGGTGCCATATTTGAATCCGTCTCAATTCCCTGTCACAACCTCAAAAGGATTTCACAGTGAGAAGTATCAAAGGTTTCTGATAATTTTATGTTGGAGGTTCATCCATCCACCATATTTTTATTCCCATCCATCCAATCATGTTTAATTATTAAAAATTATTCCTCAAATCGGATGCATACATGTATCAGTCTCCTACGGGAAAAAAATAATAATTGGATGTGGCGAAGGCTTATACGGCGGCAGTGTAACGATCATGGATGATCGGGTTATGAGGTAAGATAATGATGAAAAAGTGATGGAGGATCCTTTCAAAGGGGGTAACTATGGGATTTCAGGAAATATGTACTATCCCACGTTTTTACCTCATAATTCAATTGAGACATATTTCAATACTTATTAAAAATATTAGATTTCAAAACCCAATATATCTTGCACTTTTAAAAAATTTCACTAAGTCAGTAAATGATAAAATAGAGTATTAATTAAGCAATACAATACTATGATCTATCAGTGCATTAATCATTCATGTGCAGATAAATAAAATTCCATAAAAATGTTGCATGAAGTGCTCTTGTACTGTGTTAAAATTGTTTTACACTGTGCTTTCATAGTAGGTCGCGTTCTTGCACTAATCTTGCTTGCACTGATCCTGCTTGCACTGCATCGTGCTTGCACTAAGCCTACTTGCACTGCACATTTTTACACCAGGCACTTTACTAAAATAAAAAATTTTGATAGAATACAATTCTTCAATTGGACTTTAAAAAAAATTCTTGAATATACAAGAAAAGTTTTATTCGCCATCCATTGGTGTTTCATGAGCATGCCTTCTGGATTGACTGCATCAAATCCTGCAGTCAATTTATGAGGGAATAAAGAAGTGGGAAGGGGGTAATTTTTTGAATGGGAAGGACCATTACAGTAGGGATTCCAAGAATAATATCACCAAGGGGGATAAGAAAAACAGGAAGTGGAAAAAAAAAATTCAAGGGAGAAAGATGGATTTTACGAAATCGGGTAAGGGTAATTTCCTTAGAAGAAAGAGGAGGGTAATTCATTACGGGATTTAAGAAAATAAATATAGTGAGAATTTACGAAACGGGAAATATAATAAAGGAAGAATTTTTACCTCGAAAATATGCCTACACTAGTGCCGGAAAAAGTAAATGTGGTGGGAATTAAGCATTACTTGAATAAAAATTTCCATGCTAGTTATCCCAAAACCTAGGTAAGGGCTTGATTCATTGAACCTGATTCTTCTTAGTGACAACGAACATATCTAAAAGCCAAGCAGCATTCCCTTTTTATTTGAAATTTTGATCTTCCTGCCAACATGCTGGTTTTCAGGTTGATCCTTCTACAATCATGTCATTCAACTGATTTTCATAATTAGAGGAAAAAAAAAACATCTTTTTGTCATTTTTTTTATCATTTCTTTTCATTTTGTTATATATGGAAAAGAAAGAATCAAATATTAAATGGGTCGGTGTTGCCACCTACCATCTCTTTTTCACATTTCTGTTGGACTTGCTGCATAAAATATCCTTTATTAAGGGGCTAAAAATATACCCTTAATCTATGCCCATTTACCAGGAACACATAATTGTGTCCATCAATGGTTTTAATTTCTACCGCTCCATTTTCAAACACTTTAAATACCTCATAAGGTCCCATCTAACATGTATGGAATTTCCCTTTGAAATATTTAAATCTAGAATCATAAAGGAGTACCCAATCACCAGGTTGGAACTGATTTTTCCAGATAGACGTATCATGCCACTTCTTGTGTTGTTGTTAAACCAATATGTCCTACTGAAAAACATCCCTTCGAAATTCTTCTAACCCATTCAACTGCAGGATACGTTTTTGTTGCGCCTCAGAGATATCTAGCCCCAATTAGACTGTCATTCTGAAAGTCTTGATCTGGAACTCTATCGGCAAAAGGACTTATTTCCCGTACACCAGCTCATATGGTGTTTGTCCTGTGTTATTCCTCCAAGTGGTTCAATATGCCCACAAGGCTTCCGGTAATTTATTTTCCCAATCCTTTCTATGGATATTGACTGTCTTTGTAAGGATGGAATCAATTAATTTATTTGTGGACTCCACCTAACCATTTTCTTGCGGGTGGTATAGTGTATATTTCCCGTGTTGAATTTTGTATTGCTCCATCACACCATATACCAGGTTAGTAATAAACTGCAGACCATTATCAGAAACAATCTCTCTAGGCACTCCAAATCTAGTAAATATCTTAGTAAAAATAAAATCAACAACAAATTTTTCAGTAGCAAAAGAAACAGTTTTAGCTTCTACCCATTTTGTAACAAAATATGTACAAACCAAAATATGTGTTTTATTTAATGACGTTGGATTTATTGGTCCTACAAAATCAATGGCCCATTTTTCAAAAGGCTCAATCATAACCCAAGGGAATAAATGCATTTCATTGGTTTGAGTAGGTTGGCCAACTCGCTGACAGCTATCACATAGCTCGACATGTTGTTTGGCATCCTTAAACAAGGAAGGCCGAAAATATCCATCTCGCAAAATTTTGTATGCAATCTGCTTATCTGCGAAGTGACCTCCGCAAGGTTCATCATGGGCGGATTTTAAGATATCAAACACTTATTCCTCTCTTACACATATAAAAATGATAAGTTATGGTCCAATGTAAAAGAGGTCTCCTTGAACCCAAGAATATGCAGCACTTTTTTGTATGATACTCCACTTTTCCCAAGGGGACAAGTGAGGTGGTGTTTTTCATGTGACTAAATATTTAGCTATGTCAGCGAACCATGGAGATTTTTTTGACACAGCAAATAGATGTTCGTCAGGAAAATCATCATCAACAAGAATTGCTTCATCAATCTTGAAAGAAAATTTGCTACCACATTAGATTTTCCTGGTCTATCAACAATAGTAATGTTAAATTCCTGCAAAAATAATAACCACCTAGTCACTCTACCACTAGTTAATGGTTTATTCATTAAATTTTTATCGCGGAATAATCAGTATGTACAAATACTTCATATCTTGTGATGTAATGTTTGAATTTATTAATGGAAAATATTACAGCTAAAAATTGTTTCTTAGTAACTATGTAGTTTAATTCAGTGGGTGACAAGTTTTTACTGATGAAGTAAATAGCATAGGATTGTTTATCTTCTTCTTGTCCTAAAGCTACGCCAATAGCACTATCTGAGGCGTCAGAGGAAATATGAAATGGCAGGGACCAATTTGGTCCCCTCAAAACTGGTGCCTGAACTAGTTTTTCCTTAAATATCTCAAAGGACTGTTGGCAAGTTTTGGACCAAGAAAAATTGCTATCCTTAGCCAAAAGTCGAAAAAGGGACATAGCTATCCTAGATAAGTTCTCAATGAATGTCCTATAGTAGCCCGCATGTCTTGGAAAACCTCTCACTTCCCTTTGCGTTTTGGGTACAGGAAGACTCAAAATCATTTCTATTTTTGCAGGGTCAACCTGAATACCTTTGTCTGAAACAAGATGGCCAAGAACCACTCCTAAATTGCACATTAACCTACACTTTTTGTCACTCAAGGAAATATGAGCTTCTTGGCAATGAAGAAGCGCTTTTTCTAGATTTTTGAGGGCTCCCTAAAATTAATCACCAAACACATAAAAGGCATCCATATAGATTTCTACACACTCAAGGTCAGCAAAAATAGTCAAGACTGCCCTTTGAAAGGTAATCGGGGCTTTAAATAGCTCAAAGGGGAGTACTTTGAAGGTGAATGTTCCCCATGGAGATATAAAAGTGGTTTTATCTTGATCCTCAAGTGTAATCTGTATCTGGTTATAATCACTAAAGCCATCTAAAAAAGAAAATTACTTCTTACCAACAAGGGTATCGAGTACCTGATCGATAAAAGGAAGGGGGAAGTAATCCTTAAGAGTGGGTTTGCTCAATTCTCTATATTCAATTAAAATGTGCCATATCCTATCTTTCTTCAAGACTAATACCAATGGAGAGAGTCCCCACTGGCTATCGGAAATGAGATAGATAAAATCAGCATCCAAGAGCTTTTGTAATTATTCTTTTATAACATCTCTTAGACATGGATTCATATACCTTTGGGGTTGTCGAACAGGTTGGGCTCCATCCTGAATATAGATATGGTGAGTACAAGTTTCAGGAGGGATGCCTTTCATATCTTCATAGCCCCATGCAAAGGCATCAAGATGGTTTCACGGCAAATTCACAAGCTGCTCTTGTTGGGATGAGTCCAAGTCTGAACTGATATATAAATATTTTCCCAGACTAATCTCAACAAGAGTATTATTAGGCTCAAGAGTAAACAAAGGTGTTACTAAATATGGTGGTGAGAGAGGTAGAGAGTCGTGACTTTCCTGAAAATCTAGACTCAAAATTTGACTCAATGACTCAAAATTAGGCATAGTGTCTAGATTGTTCAGGAAGTCTTGAATCTCACCCTCCTGTGAGGACTCAGAATATTGATGGATCATGGAAACAGACTGAGTCTTCTCATCACTATTGTAGTATAACCATAGTGTCTCTGAGCTCTTGAATGGATCTAGCGGGTGGATACAATGTGACCTTCTTCCTAGATTCTCCATGGGATATATACATATCACTAGAACGGCATCCAATATAAGAATCGTTCATAGCAAGCCATGGTCGTCCCAAGATCAAGGAATTTCCTCACATAGGATTCTTTAACTAAAGCACAATGAATTCTATGGGATATTCCCAAGAATCTAAAGAAATGATCACGTGATCCAATGCCCCTTCTAGCTTGTTTAAGATGTGTCTACTAGTTCAAGCACAATGGGAGTAGGATGAATATGGACCAATCCAAGTTGATCCATGGTTTTATTAGTCATAACTTTAATGGCTGCCACCAAGTCTATAAGTACATTAGAGACAAGGAAATCACCTATTTTTACAGAGACAATATGATTTTTCGGGGTCAGTATATTTCTCCATTTGCATCCACCCTGTCATTAACTTTGTTTTTATACCAATAAATTGAATGGTTTGAGGTTCCAATATTATCCTCCTTGGCTTCTTGAGACAGATTTCCATAATGATTTTTATACAGATGGGGATCTCTTTAATAGCTTGGAGCAAAGGCACCTTTATGAAAAGGTTCCTAAGCTCGGAAGCTAGGCCAGACTCTGGAATGGGCCATTCTTATCCACAACTAGCCTCTCTATATAGGGAGGCCGGTTGGAAGAATATGATAAAGGCTCTGAGGGTACAGGGATAGGTTGAATGGTGACATTATTTTCAGAACAGTTAAGAGTTTCCTCTTCACCTTTCTCTTCAATAATCACCATAGGCTGCTTCTATTTTTATGTGGCTACTATCTTCCACGATCTCAACTGGAGATCATTGACTCCAACTGGCATGGACTAATATCTGGGTAAGGAAATTGGGTTCATGGATTGGATCATTTGTACCAATTTATTTTTTGGGTTGGGAAAGGGTTGGGTAGATAGCTGAGAAGGTCAAAATAGTGGAGGTAAAGGAAATTATGGCATTGGTTAACTCATCTGAGGTAATGATGGTTCCGAAATTGGGTAAGGTGCATATGTAGGTGGGTATGATTGTATAGGTACATGACAGGAATGATGTGAATGGTTTGTCCCTTTCCATCCTTGTTTCCAAGATTGGGAGGGTTGTCCATAATGATATTGGTTCCCATGCTACCAATGTTGAGAGTGACTATTTTTATGATAGGAATATGGATGTGCATTATAACCAAATAAATGTGGTGGAAATTCAGGAGCCATACCTGCACTTACCTTAGGCCAGTTTTTTCGTGCTTCCATGGCATGCAATGATTCAACTTCAGGTTGTCCTCCTTCAAGTAAAGCTTTCAGCCTAGGTATGGAGGGAATTTTTTTAGTGGCATGGTTCTCTACACAAATTTCACATTTATTAGTTCCTTTTATATCAAGAGGAAATTCCCTTAAAAGATTCTTTTTCCTACACCTAGGACAAAAAATAGATAATGACTCATGTTCTTCTACAAGTTTTTGCTGAAATGTTAAGGATTCTATTTGTTTGCTAATAGTATTCATTATCCATTTTATTCTCGAATCCAACGATCATAGCATCAGTAGATTTGGTTTTCTTATTTCTATTCTAAATTCCTTTACCGGATCTATATTGGTTCCTGGAGAATTTCCTGCACAAGTCACAGATTTGATCAAAATTTTTCCAAGCAATATCCCCTTGTCCTAGAAAATTTAAATTATTTCTAACATCATCAGTAAGCCCACATAAGAACAAGTTTCTAATAGTACTTAGATCGAATTTTTTCTTTGACCTTTGTAGGATGTACAGGAATCTCTCTAAGTATTCCTCTAGAATCTCATCATCATTTTGCACGATAGTAAAGATTTCATCTTGAATATATCTAGTTTTACAATATTCATGATATTTTGACAAGAGCACTCTCTTCATCTGTTCCCAAGAGGCTATAGTGTTACCTCGTAGTCCCATGAACCAGTGAAGTGTTGCGTCCTTGAGAGTTGCAGGAAACAACTTTAACTTCTGAGCATCAGATGAATAATCATAACTTCTACATAAAATATCAAACTCAAATAAGAAATATTCTAGATCTTCATGTACCTTACCATATAAATGAGGAAGAGATTATAGTGGGATATTTTTCATTTGCACAGTTACATTTGGATCCACAATTGGGAATCAAAAGTGGATTGTTCCTCATTTACCTGATTTTCACCAGTTCTTTCGACATGGTCTTCATGATCTGACATTGTTGTTCCTCCAAGTGAGCTGCTCTTCATAGGTTGGGAAGGATAACTATGGGTTCTAATAGTATCCTTCTTCCCCTTTGTGGGTTGTGTCACACCTGGACTACTACTGCCAGAGCCCAAGTAGATTGTTCCTGTGTGATGAGTCTAGGTCTGTTTGGTCTTTCTGCCTACAAAAGAAGGCCCAATATGAGATTTTTTTTTAGATTTATTAGTATTTCCTCAGCCCTTAGTGGGCTTCAGACCCATACCTCTTTTAAGCATTCATTTCAAAAAAATGACAAAAAAAAATTCCAATAAAAGCTGCAAATTCAAAAATAACTCAGCACCTGTAAATCCCTTCAAACAATAAAAGGAAATTGTAGAAAAAATAATAGCATACTTACCCCTATTGTAGAAAAATGGAAAATTCCTACCAATTCACATCGCCTCCCCAGCAACGGTTTCAAAATGTTGGGTGTAAGAATTTCACTTAAGAAAAATCCTCAACACTTAATTGTCAACCCGGGGGTTTTGTAAACTTAGAGACGAAGCACAGGCAATGCCAAAAGTGGTATGGAATTTTCCTATTCCTATTCCTACTTCTTAATTGAAATATTGCATAATCAAACAGAAGACAATTTCAAAGGAAATTGACACCAAAGAAATTCTAGTGTTGGAATGTAAAAGAATGGATTTGCGAGGAAATCAAGTAAATGAACTTTCACACATCTCAAAGAAATATAAAATGTTGAAATGATATCTATGTTTATCTTCAATATAGATGGTTGACAGCTTAACAAGTGGGCCCTTGCAAAGATCTGCTTTCCAAATGATTTTCCTTCTATAATAAGCAATTGTTCCTGTACTCTTGCAATCTTCTTGCACTAGTGCAGGTACAGAAATTATATGAAAAAGTATATTTTACCTTCTTTAATGAAGACTTATGTCTTTGTATAGGTGCTCCAAGCCTTAAGGCTTAAGGAAATTTGTTCTTGTGACAAGACACCAACTCTTGCATGGGGACAGATCTTCCTTCATCAAAGTTTCCAATTACTTTCAAAAATATTAAAAGACGTGCTAAGAAGAATTGCAATTGCAGGTTGAATTCTGAGATAAATTACACACATAAAAAGGAATTCTTTAATTGACTGATCTTTGCAATGAAAATAAACTTCACGAGGCAGAAACAAGTCTTAACAAGCAAAGAAATAGTCAAATTAATTTGCATGAAATCGAACTATCTTTCGGCAATTCACTTATAATGTTACAGATTACTTCTGATCATTTCTCTTAAGTCGTGAGATGCAAGTATAAAGTGCGATGTTTAAAATGACCTCCTTTATTAATTCACGTAGTCATTCTTAGAACCTTCAAAATTCTGAATTTTAATGTTAAGAATCGTTACTTTGAATTAATAATGCTTTACTTGCAGGAATAAATGAAATCGTAAGCAGGAAAAGGAATGAAACACTTGAGTAAATCGGAGTGTAGAATCCTACATGCAATGGTGCAGGAAGAATCTTCTTACATGATCCAAGTGGAAGCAAACTAAGGAGTAAATTTCAAGAAATAAATTACAGGAAAGAATTGCAGGAAACAAATTAACTTAATTCAAACTTCAACACACGGATCTGTTCATGCTTTGATTATGGAATGAATTTAACTCAGAACTTAGAAACAAAAATAATAATGATTCAAACACAGCATCTGCAAATAAATAAATGCACACATGAACCTTTTAAATGATGAAAGCACAAGGGTAAATGAGCTGGGTTGGTTGGGCCCTAGACAACCGGCTCATTTCTCGTTTAGGAACGAAACGATTTAGCACTTAATCAACGCATAAATAAGATTTAAACACAGTGTGAAGAAATCATGTCGTAGTTCCTTGTATTAACTTCAATAAAAAAACATACACTATAATATGAGTCCAACCCAGAACGAGGGTGATACAAAATTACAAATTAAACAAAATTACAATCTCCTGATATCGCTAACTTGGCTCTACCTAAGATCTATATTATATACAATGTAATATTCCAAAATTTATTGGAATATTAGATTTATTTTTTGTCACTTAGATAGATGAATGAGTGGGTAGGGGGACCCATAAATCTCTTTATTATGAATAAAACCACTTCTCATGTGAAATTGGATCATCTTTCCATCTCAATAAAACACCCTAAGGTGTGAACAGGGGCTATAACATGTGGATTGGGTCAACTTTGACCAAATCAACAGCGATGTCATGGAGGAGTGGACATTAATGGAGGGACAACGCAGTTTTATATGGAGACACATTGCATGGAAGTAGTGTCATTAATGAATGGGGCTTAGGGTTTGGGAGCTCAGATATTATAAAAGGAAGGGGATGGAATCCATATTGAACATCTTGATATATTTGATATTTTGATATATGATCTATTTAGTCATATAGCTTTCTTCAATTGTTTGGCTAAGATTGCATGTGTTGTTTAGCACTTGGTGTTCCTGATCAGGAATCCCACCTCTTCCTTTGAGAAGCTCTTGGAAGATTTTACACCATACTTCCACATTCAAGAATTTGGCCAAGCTTAGTCTCATGTCCAACGGAGTTCTTTTTAGAGTTGGGTTGTGTTACAGGGGTGTAGCAGTGGAGGAGAGAGATCTTCAATTTCTGAGCTAGTTTTCCCTTGGAGGGTTCATCCTTTCATCCAAAGGCTTGTGAGGAAGACTTCAGGGCCTCATTACACATTTTTTCATCAGGCCAAGTAGCAGTCATCAACTACAATGCAGTTTCCCTCAAGGACTGCATTATTTTGGAGATCAGCTGCAGCAGTGGGTTTATTGCCCTATTTGGAGTGTTTGGGTTTATTGTGTGCGGATCAGCCCTTCATTTAGGAGATATGTTGGAGGAGGATCATCCATATTGTATATCATATCAGCCATCTCCCATCACTGATTTATTTGTAGAGATTATTCAGCCCTAGGGCCAAATCTACTATATTCTATACAGTGTGTATTTTCGGAAACCTTTTCTGGGTCGTCCTGGAAATCTGTTTTGGAGCATGTATCTCTAGCCTTAACATTTTTGGGGCATTATATTAGCAACAATATATTTTGATATCTTTCATCTGCCATTCTCTCTTATACATCGCAATTTTCTGCATTCCTGTACTTCATATATTAACAACATTTTAATCTAGGTGTATGATTTCATGGGAGGCTAGTTTTCCCAACTTGAGTGATCTCTTCCTCAAGATCTTGTACCTATTTTGTTGTTATATTCATAATGGAATGGATCTACTGTTTTCTCATGCTTTTATCTATTATATTTCTTCATATCTCCAGTTTTATGCACTCTATTCCTGCTTTTCCCATTTGGGAATATTACATACAATATTTCTGTCTATAGCCATAATCTGCTAATTATAAAGCCATTTCCAATTCAAGCCTTTCAGCTGAACGAATTAACAAACAACATTACAAAATCAGTTAATGTTTAGAACAAGGCATGAGCTTTGACGGTCGTAGACCATATCTTTGGTGAGTATCCCTCACTATACTTTGCCTATATCCATCTTCAGACAATCTGCACCCGAACTAAGAGATGTGGATCAAAACACCCACGTGGAATGATCAATTGTTGTGAAGATCACGGAGCAATATTTGTTGGCGGGTTCAGGAATCTGCCTGCACTGGATCACGCTACATAATAATTAACACTTAGTTTTTCAATTACTTTAGGAAGGTAATCATAAGTTACAAGAAATACTTAAAAGAATGAAATCTATGTAAAATAATTAATTAAGCACCTAATAACCCTTTATTATGAAATAAGAATTATATGTATGAATAGACGATTGTCTTGGACTACTGCAGGAATGAAAAGGTTTATAGAGATGAAACAGAGGTTATTGCTTATAAGAAGAGGGTAAAAATAGGGCATTTTGGCACACAAACATACCTTTTGTGTGTTTTGTACATTATTGAGATCAAAATATTGCTCCATCTGTAGTATCCATGTTACAGGATCCTTGTCATCAAACTTCCACATATCCATCTTTGGAATATGGTGGTTCTTCCATCCAACATTAGAGTTTATGAAATCACGATTAACATTTATTTTGTTCTCATCATAAGTTTCCTGTAATTAGGCAAATTTTGAGGTCTAAAATGGGCTTCCTAAGGAAATTATAAAATAATAATGGAAATAATAAAATAAGATTTAATGACATTATCAAATTTTAGAGGGAAAAAAGAAAAAACTACTTTTGCAACTCATATTTTCAACTTATCTCCCAAATTTTTTACTCAAATTTTGAGCGACAATACTCGTTGGATGCAAAATTCAATTCCTCATCCAAGGAGTACCCATGTTGCATACTTTTGATAGACCCTGCTACATGAAAAACGAGAAATACATGAAAAACATGATTGCAATCACATTTTTTCATGTATTTCTCATTTTTCATGTAGCAAGGTCCATCGAAACTATGCAACATGGGTACTCCTTAGATGACGAATTGAATTTTTCATCCAATGAGTACTCCTGCTCAAAATTTGAATAAAAACTTTGGGAGATAAGTTGAAAATACGAGTTGAAAAAGTAGTTTTATTATTTTATTATTTTTTAATATTTTTACCCTTTTACTTAAAAAATGGTGAATCATCCCCCATGGTTGAAATCATGAGCTTGATTACTATTGGTTCTTATAAAGTTTTTTTTTTGTACATTTTTCTTAGGAGGCCCATTTTAGACCTTAAAATTCCCCTAATCAATGACTACATTTTCACCATTAGGAATCATTTCTTGTATCAGCTTTGTCAAACCTTCCTTCAAAACTTACATGTCTACTTTTAAATCATTTTTCATGTCTTCCATGTTAGCTTCCATGTCATCCATCTTAGATTCCATGCCATCCATCTTAGATTCCATGTCACTCTTCAAACCATCCATCTTAGCCTCCATGCCTTTCTTCAAACCACCGATATTAGCTTCCAAGCCCTTCTTCAACCCATCCATATTAGCTTCCACACCTTTCTTCAAACCATCCATCTTAGCTTCCATGCCTTTCTTCAAAACTACCATTTCATTTTTTGTTTCTCTTTGCAGGAGCGAAATTTGATGCACTTGCTCTTGTAATTTTGACATATCATGTTGCACTTATTCCTCTTCATGAGTGATAGTAGAGCCTTTTGAGGGATTAATGGGTGTTGAATTATTTTTAGAGTGCATTTTATAACCCAATAATGATATTTATGCTTCAATATTCCCTTGCAATCACTTCAAACTGATTGTTCAAACAAGACTTATGCAATTTGAAAAAAATACACACCTTTTTCTTGCATTTGAGGAGCTTGATATTGAAATTGAATTATCTGTGTGATTTCAGATCTTCAATATCTGAAATTTTCTCTTGTAGTAGCCCTCTGAATATTCTTTTGAATGCCAAAGTTCTGACTTGATTTGGATTCTTTAAGGCAAATTTATGCCCAATCTCCCACAATAACCTAATTATGTCCTTATTCCATAGAGTGAACTTGTATGATGTGGCACATGTCATTTTTTCCTCCTTAGCCTCTGAAATTGATACATGGGAAACTACAGTTCGTTTACTTTCGGCCACTTTTTACAGAATCCCAATCCCACGCTCAGAGAGATATTTATGACGATTTTCCCATGGTCACCTCTTTGAGACGAAATTTGGGAGCCTGAAAAAACCCTAACTTCCATAGATCATATCTCCGACAATATTGCGAACCAAGATCTAAAATTTTTACACAGCTTTCCTTAGGATTTCAACTTCGCATGATAAAAATTTCATCTTCTGGAACTTCGTAGAAAAAGAGTTATAGAGAAAATTCCACGATGACCTATTTGGAGCACCGAAACCCTAGAATCCAAAGCTCTGATACCAAATGTTATGAAACCAACTCCAAAAATAAAATAAAAGAAAGATAAATGCCTTAAAAATAAGGCACTTCAAGGGGGAAACCTTATTTACATTACATAAATGAATAATTCTTGGATGATACAAATGATAAAACCTCCTTTATATATATAAGATTCAATGGGGTCACAATATAATCCTAGCTGACCTAACAATAATAATGTAAGGGCACAATAATAACAATATGGGGGTTACATGGGTACAACAATAAAAATAAGGGGGCTATACTAACAATAATAAGAGACTACACTAGTAATATAGGGACCTAACAACACTCCTCTACACAAACATCGCCATTTGAGGCATATCTTCGATAGTTGCCTAGATCGCCATTAGTTTTTGTTTTTGGGAAGGATGTTTCTATTGATGGCCATAGCAACATAGACAAAGCCAATAATTTCATAGAAAAAATCCAATCGATACATCAAAATATTCAAGATTGGCTTTAAAAGAGCCAATGCAAGTACAAATCAAGGCACGACAAGCATCGTGTAGATCACAAGTTTCAAGTTGGTGACGAAGTTTGGCTTCACATTAGCAAAGAGAGGCTTCAAGGGGAGGGTAGAAAACTAAAACCAATCCGTTATGGTCCTTTAAGAATTTTGGAAAATATTGGTGACAATTCCTTCAAGTTAGATTTTCCTTTATACTTGCAAATTTACTCTGTTGTTAATGTTGAGAACTTAAGGTTGTATGAGTCTCCGTTGATTGAGGATCAAGGAGAATAGGTTCATAATCCTTCCTTTGAGGATTTTTCTCCAGAATACCTTGATGAGCTTCAGCAAGACACCATTCTTGACAGAAGAACAAGGACATCAAAACAAGGGAGTGTATACTACCTTCATATGGGGCTCAAAGGTACAAATCCAAGAAAGGCCAAATGGATATAGATTGGAAAGGTGAGGGAACTATACCCTCATTTGCTGAACAACTAAAAGTGATCTTTTGGGGTCCAAAAGCTTCCAATGGGGAGGAGTGATCAGGTTTTCAAAATTATTCTCAAAAATTAAATTTGTTGGAATGGTATGGAATCTTAATGATGTTATAGATCTCATCATTATGAATCTGGTGCAACTCGTTTTGTGGAAAACCGACACCGTATGCTCCCAGAAATGCTTTCTGAACACTTTGTCAAACAGGAAAATTTAAAAAAAAAATGTAGGAAAGCCCAATCAATAGTCTGTACTACTGATTGGCCATGCATAGTGGCAGGTTGACTTGCTCAATGGATTTTATTTTTTGAATGAGGTGGTTCCAAGTGTCATGTTTTCATTGGTTTGATATGGCGTATTTTTATTGGTTCTTTAGGTGGCCAATCATAGGCTATCACGTGGCTCGGCCAGGGGCCGCCACGTGGCAACCCAAGGGCCACCAAAAATTTGGGTTAAGTGCTAGGTACCTATATTACTAGTGTAGTGCCAAGTGTGGAAACTCATTCAAAAGTTGCAACAATATCCCATTACATCTTATACATTTAGCTGGAAAAATTATTCATTATGGTACAAAGATCGCTTATATATTTGTAAGAATTCCTAACTAAAACAAAATATTATTTTGGAATTGCACACATCTCTCTTAGGAGGACACTCAGGATTTTTAAGAACTTAGCCACTGAATATTCCACATCGAAGGAAGATAATTTTATACAGAAGCATACAAAATCATTCAAGCATTGAGGAAAACACTTTTTTGTAGGAGAGGGGCATGTTAGGTCCCTATATTACTAGTGAAGTCCCTTATTGTTGTTAGTGTATCCCCCTTATTTTTATTTTTGTACCCATGTAGTCCACATATTGTTATTATTGTGCCCCATAAAATCCCACTATTGTTATTGTTGTGCCATTACATTATTATTGTTAGGTTGGCTAGTATTATATTGTGAACCCATGGACTCCTATATATAGAAAGGAGGTTTTTTCATTTGTGTCATCCAAGAATTTTTCATTTATGTAATGTAAAGGAGGTTTCCCCCTTGAAGAGATTGATTTATAAGGCATTGATCTCTCTTTTCTTCTATTTTTTAGCTGGTTTCATAACATTAAGTCCGACAAGAACGGATGGGGGTCGAACCTGTGACCTCAAAGAAATGAGCACCAATTCTTCACCATCACACCACACATATGTTTCTTATAATACTATGGGTTTCACATAGTTTTGATTTCTTAATGTTTTTTCCATGGGGGGAGGAGGTCGGGGTCTAGCCCCAGCCCTGGTCACTGTCGAAAGTGGGACCATGGGTGGGAGGCTATCCCTGCGTCCCCCTAACGGTTTTTAACCTTAACCATCAACATCAATGAAGGATATGTGATCACCCTTAGCAATTGATGCCGGCGGTTAGCCAAACCGCACCATTACCAAACCGTCCAATGATGCCCATGTGACCACTGCAACATTTAATGTCAACAGTTAGTCCAATCATGCGACATTTTATTATAAATAAATAAAAAATTATTTAACCATTCTAATATGGTTTGAAACCCATATTTTTGGCCTTATTGGGCATTTAAGCGCTCTGAAAATTTCGCCTAGTTTTTGGTGGAATTGGTGTTCCGTTAGCACTTTTGGGGGCACCGTTTCCACAATATCCACCATAAGATTCACCTCCAATTTTAGTATAATCTTTGGTAATCATGTCTCATGAAAGAGGGAATGATCACACAATAGAGGATGAGAATGATTTTAGGAAGGCTTTCTTTGACATGACAGAGATGGTGAAGGTCCTATATGAAGAGAGGAACACAAGGTTGCAAGATGAAAGGTCCAAGCCTCCAAGAGGAGAGGGTTCTCCATGAGGAGGAGGAAATGGAAATGGTGATAAGCCACCATATACTCCACCATAATTCTCACCACCATATTCACCTTCATCTTCATCCTCTTCCACTACTACAAACCTTACTCATACTCATCAACATACCTCAAAAGGAAATAGTAAACAACCCTTGTTAAAACTTGATATTAAATTTGAGCATCCTATGTATAATGGTGAAGTGAATGTAGAGAAGCTTGAAAATTGGGTTAACCAATTGGAGGTCTACTGCAGAATTCAAACCCTTTAAGATGATGATACAAATATTCAACTAGATTCCTTGAGACTTGAGGATGCAGCACTAGTATGGTGGGAATCCAAGACACAAGATGAGATTAAAAAACATGGTAAGATCCCACTCTCTCGGTATAATTTCATTGTTGCAATTAAAAGACAATTTTACCCTATAACATATATGTAGAAATCCACCATGAATTAGCAGAACTTAGACAACTTAAAGGTCAAAGTCAAGATTACACCCAAGAATTTATAAAAAGAGCTCTTATGTTAGGTGTTGATTTGCATTCACAAGACACACTATTGAATTATATAGGGGGTTTACATAGCTATCTAAGGCATATTATCCTTATGTTCAATCCCACTAGTCTAGATGAGGTTTTTGTGCAATCCACTCACCTTGAGGCAAGAGGGAAAAATATTCCAGAAGAGAGTAAAAATAAGCCATTCAAGGGTGGAGAGAAAGGAAAGTGTTTCAAAGGAAAAGGAAAGAAAAAATCATCCATTAAAAAGGAAGGAGAGAAAACGACATACAAACATTTTTCCAAAGAGGTTCATGATGAAGCCCATTGTTGAAAGCTTCATTGAGAAATGAGGCCCAAGAAATTCAACAGCAAGGGTAAACAAAAAACAGCTGCAACCACTCAAAAATATTTGGGATCCGATTTGGGTGATGAAACTAAAATTACAACCATGGGTATGAAATGAAAATAATCCATTGCTATCACTATTTGATCAAATTGTCACACTAGTACTCCAAATTAAGAAACAAGGATTGAATTATTTCATGTGAGGGTTATTTCAAAACATACAAAAATTGACACACTATTTGATAGTGGGTCTCAAGCCAATTTGATATTTGAAGACTTAGTTAAGAATTTAATCTTGAAATGGTTCCACATAAAAAACCATATCCATTGGGTTGGATATGCAAGAACACAAATTTATAGGTTACATGAAACTATCTTCTTCGGTTTGCAATCACAACAAACCTCATTGACGAAGTTGAATTAGATGTTGTACCGCTTGACATTTTAGGAATTTTTTTGGGTATTCCTTACCTCTATAATAAAAAGGCATCTTCTATCGCCATGAAATCAAGTACCACTTGTTCAAATATGGTGTGGAGTATATTATGAGATCTCATCACAAGAAACTAAATCTTTCATTAGTTAATGCAGGGCAAATGAAAAGACTAGTGAATTCAAGCAAGAATTTTGTGCTTCTTATGATTAAACCAAAGAATTATGTTGATTATGAAGTGTTTCAAGGTTGTGATCCAAAGTTGAAATTTTATTTGATTGAAGTGGTTAATAAAAATAATGAGATGTTTCGGGAACCAAAGGGGCTACCTCCTAAGAGGGGAATCCAACATGAAATACAGTTGCAGCAAGATTTTCCTCTTCATAACATTGGCATGTATAGGATGTCAGTGATGGAGAGTGTTAAAATCAAAAAGAAAATTCAATAATTTTTGGACAAAGGGATCATTTGACCAAGTACTTCGCCATGCGGGTCACCTATTGTGTTGGTGCCAAAGAAGGATGGAACATGGTGCATGTGTGTGGGTTTCATGCATTGAAAAAATTTACGGTAAATAATCGTTATCCACTTCTTAGAATAGATGATTTACTTGAAAAATTGAAAGATGCAGAGTATTTTACAATGTTGGACTTAAGGATTGGTTACCATCAAATTAGAATTCTTGAAGGTGGCATTTGGAAGACATCATTCAAGACAAAACAAGGTTTTTTTGAATGGCTTGTTATTCCTTTTGGTTTATGTAATGCTTCTACTACCTTCATGCTTCTGATGAATGATGTTTTGAGGCCATTTATTGATGACCTTTTCATCATCTACCTATATGATATCTTAATTTTCGGTAAATCACTTGACGAACATGTCATGCATGTAAAAAAATTACTTGATGTCTTAAGGAAAGAATAGTTGTTTTTGAAGGTGTCAAAATGTGAGTTTGGTAAAACTTATTTGTTTAATTGGGGCATATTGTTGGAGGAAAGGAGTTGAAGATAGATCCCTCTAAGGTTGAGGTAATTGTGAATTTACCAACGCCCAAGACAGTCACTGAGGAAAGAAGTTTTCTGGGAGCAGCCAAATATTGGAGGAAGTGTATTTCTAACTTCTCTTTTATCGTAGTTCCATTTCATGCATTGAATAGTGTGAAAAATGTCTTCCAATGGGGATGCAAGAAGAAAAAATAATTCAATGCTTTGAAAGATAATTTCAGTTCAGCCCCACTGCTTGCACTACCAAACTGGAGACAGCCCTTTGATATTCAAACTGATGCAATCGGCTATGCCATGGGCACATTCCATATGCAACATGATAAGCCCATTTCATTTCATCTAGAAACTTTCAATGGTGCAGTGATTAACTATCCTACTTATGACAAGGAGCCTTATGCATTGGTTCAAATTGTGAAAAAGTGGGAACACTACTTGATGGGAAATGAAACCATCATACACACTGACCACCAACCATTGCAATACTTGCAATCACAAACTAAGTTGCAGCAGTCAAGGCACTTTCAATGGATGGGTTTCCTACAAAAATTCCACTCAGTGATTAGGTATAAGAAAGGTATATACAACAAGGTTTCTGTAATATTTCTAGGGCTATTGTTAGTGCAGCTACTTTACCCAAGCATAATTTTATTTTGCACGAAATTTATGTTGAGAAATATGCATTTGATAATGACTTTCAAGATGTTTATGCAAACTTGAGTAAAGGGAACCAAGTTGAGGAATTGGATTACCATGTACATAATAACTTGTTGGATCAATTGGGTGAGATTTGTATTCCAAGGGGAGAGAGAGTGAATGACATAAGGGAAGCACACACTTCACTTAATGCAAGACATTTCGGTGTAAGAAAAATAGTGGCAGATCTTCAGAGGTATTTTTATTGGCCTCATATGCTTGAAAGTGTGTCACGTTTCATTAAATGTTGTTAATTTTTTGGAGTTAGTAGGCCTAGCAATAGGATGTTAGGATTGTACACACCACTTCCTCTACCTTCACGTCCATGGGAGAGTGTTTCTATGAATTTTGTAGGAGGTATTCCATTGTCAAAATAGGTCATGATTATTTGTATGTAGTAGTGAAAAGGTTCGACAATATGTGTATATTAATGCCATGTAAAAAGAAAATAAGAACTAAACAAACTGCTCACATATTCTTTAAGCATGTTTTGGTTCATTTTGGATTACCCACATCCATTTTTAGTGACCGAGATTCTCGATTTTTTGGGAATTTTTGGTCGAGATTTGATGGATACCAAGTTGAAAAAGAGTATATCCTTTCATCCACAAATAGATGGTAAAACCAAAGTGGTCAATTGAACAGTCATACATATTCATCAAGGATATTGCAGCAAGCATCATAAGTTGTGGGATGAAAACTTGCACTACATTCAACATGCTTACAACCATGAAAAACACTTGTTATGAAACCAGATCAAAAATAGAAGAAAAGAGAGATAAACACCTTAGAAATAAGCCACTTCTAGGGGGAAACCTCCTTTACATTACATAAATGAACAATTCTTGGATGATACAAATGAAAAAACCTCCTTTCTATATATAGAATTCCATGGGGTCAAAGTATATTCCTAGCCGACCTAAGAATAATAATTTAAGGGCACAATAATAACAATATGGGGGTTACAGGGGTACAAAAATAACAATAAGGGGGCTATACTAAAAATAATAAGGGACTACACTAGTAATATAGGGACCTAACATGCCCCTCTCCTTCAAAAAAGTGTTGTCCTCAATGCTTGAGTAGCTTTGGATGCTTCTGTATAAAATTTTCATCCTCCCATGTAGAATCTTCAGTGGGTAAGTTCTTCCACTTGATGAGATACTCGAAAATTGATCGATTTCGTAGTTGTCGAGTTCTTGTTTCTGTGATTGATTCAGGTTCAAATATGATTTTTCCTTCCTCATCAAGTTTTTGCAGTATTGTTTGAACTGGAATTTTTTACCTATAACCTTCTTTAAGCATGAAACATGGAAAACTGGATGCACTAGAGAAGAAGCAAGAAGCTCTAATTTGTATGCCATAGTACCAATATTTTGCAACACCTTGTAAGGATCATAGTACTTTGGTGATAATTTATTATCCTTCTTAGCTTGCTTGAGGGACATTTTTTTGTATGGTTGTAGCCATAAAAATACCCAATCTCCTACATCAAAACTTCTCTCGTTGCGATATTGATCTTCCTGTTGTTTCATTCGATTTTGTGCCAAATTTAGGTTATCCTTTAAGAGTTGGAGAACTTGTTGTTGATGCTCGATGTGATCTTCCACTGCTTGAACCTGAGAATTTTCTCTTAAATATGATGTGATGGAAAGTGGATGATATCCATAAAGTGCCATAAATGGGGTCATTTTTGCTGCAATATGGAAGGAAGTGTTATACCAACATTCAGCCAAAGGTAACTACTTGACCCATTGTGTTTGTTTATCATATACAAAACAACGAAGTTATCCTTCGAAACATTTATTCACTATCTCAGTTTGCCCATCAGATTGAGGATTATAAGATGAGTTATGAACTAGTTGAGTACCCAAAGAAGAAAATAATTCTATCCAAAATTTTCCAGTAAAAATGGGATCTTTGTCGCTTACAATAATCTTTGAGTTTCCACTTAGTTTTTGAATTTTTTCCATAAATGAAGTAGCAAATGTACTTGCTTTAAATGGATGAGATAATGCACAAAAGTGTGCATATTTGGTAAGTCTATCAATTGCCACCATGATGACACTCTTTCCTTCAGACTTAGGTATACCTGTGATAAAATCCATTGAAATGTCCTCTCAACGTTGACTTGGAATGGATAAAGGTTGTAGAAGACCCAGGGTCTTAATTGTCTCCACTTTATTTTGTTGGCAAACCAAACACTCTGCAACAAAATTTTGCATATCAGATTTGAGGCCATCCCAAAAAAAATATTTCTTCACCCTTTGGCAAGTTTTTAAAAATCCTGAGTGTCCTCCTAAGGGAGAGTGCGCAATTCCAAAATAATATTTTGTTTTAGTTGGGAATTATTACAAAGATATAAGTGATCTATTTACCATAAGGAATCATTTTTCCAACTAAATGTATCATATGTACTAGGATCTTGCTGCAACTTTTGAATGAGTGTCCACACTTCTTCATCCTTCTTCCATTCATCCCTTGCCTCAGTTATCCAATGTGGTTAGATAATAGAAATGGCACTTCCACCTCTTCATATTTTCTTCAGAGTGCATCTGCAACAACATTTAGCTTCCATTTTTGTAGATGATTTCAAATTCATAATCCAACATATTTGTGACCCATTTTTTCTTTTCTTCTGAAGATAGTCATTGTTCCAAAAATTATTTAAGTCTATCATGATCAATTTTTACCTTGAATTTTCTTCCAATTAGGTAAGGTCGCCATTTCTTTAGTGCATGTAGTATTGCCAACATTTCCTTCTCATAAATAATTTTCTGTAAATACTTTACTTTGATTAGATGACTTTAAAAAGAATGGGTCTTCCTTCTTGCATTAAAATATCACCAAATCCATTTCCTAAGGCATCATATTCCACAATAAATGTTTTTGTGAAGCCTGGCATAGCTAAGACTGGTGCTAAGCACATTGCATATTTAAAATGTTCAAAGGCCTTAGTTGCTTCAGGAGTCCATGAAAATGCATCTTTCTTCAATAATTTTGTTAGAGGTGTTGCTATTCTCCCATAATTCTTAAAAAACTTGAGATATTACTCTGTTAACATGAGAAATCCTCGCAACTTATTTATGGTTGTGGGGACTTTCCATTCCTTAATGGATTTAATTTTGTTAGGGTCTGCCTTAACACCCTCGTGAGATACAATATGACCTAGATATTCCACCTCTTGTACTCCAAAGAAACATTTGGAGTTTTTTTCATATAATTGTTTCTCCTCCAATAGTTTGAGCACCATGTCAACATGTTGAACATGATCCTTCCAAGACCCATTGTAGATTAGTATATCATAAAAAAATACTAACACATATTTTGTAAGGAAGGGTTTGAAAATGGAATTCATCAACCCTTGAAATGTAGAAGGTGCATTGGTAAGTATAAAATGCATAACCAGCAATTCATAATGACCCTCATGATTTCGAAATGATGTTTTCGGAATATCTCCAGTCTTCATTCTAATTTGATGATATCCTGAATGAAGATCCAACTTGGTAAAATAAATTGTTCCATGTAATTCATCCAATAATTCATCAATCGCATGAATGGGAAATTTATCTTTAATAGTGAACTTATTTAGCTCCCTATAATCCAGACACATGCGCCATGATCCATCCTTCTTGTGAACTAATACTACTAGAGCAAAGAGAGAACTTTGACTAGGTTTAATTATACCAACCTCTAACATTTATGCAATCATACGTTCAATTTCACTCTTTTGGACATAAGGATATCTGTAAGGCCTGATGTTTGGAAGAACACTTCCTGGAATCAAATGAATAGCATGATCATGATCACGAATATTTGGGAGTCCTTTGGGACTTTGATGTTGAAACTTCTAGTGAGCATAATTGTTCAATTACGCCTTGTTGTTCTTTCTTGAAAAGCTTTATCATGACATTAGAGCTTATTAGCTTTCCCGGCTTTCCTGCGATACCCCGTAGTTCAACTTCCTTTCCTTCTGAAAAAAAATTCAAGAAAAGTTATTGAAAATTAAAGTTACCGTCCCCAAAGATTGCAACCATTGTACTCCTAGTACAACATCAATACCTCCCTTTGGAATGGAAATCGTTTGACTATTCAATAAATATTCCACCATGGTTAGCTTGATATTATGGTATTTTCTAGAGAAATTTATAGTTCCTCCATTTGCAACCATCACTTGACATTTTGGTGTTGGGTATAGGAAGAAATTCAATTCCTTGGCTACCTTACAATGAATAAAATTATGGGTACTACCTGAATCAATCAACACTATTACATTTTTCTTCTTGATATGTCCTTTTATCTTAAGAGTTTTAGGAGTGCTAATTCCTGCCAATGCATTACATAATATGGTCAGACTCATTTCTTCATTATCTAGGGTTGGTTCTTGGTGTATATCCTCTTCTTTTAAAGTTTCTTGATCATTTTCTTCCTCCTCTTCACAATCTATGTAAAATAATTTATCCTTAGCACACTTACGACCTTTAGTTTATTTTCTATCACAACTATAGCAAAGCCCTTTTTCTCTTTTTTCTTCCAGTTTTTGTGGTGTCGGCCTTGTAGGTTGTGGAAGTCTAGGAGTAGCAACACTTCCATCTTTATAGATGTGAGTGGCAGGCTTCCTTGTTGCCATAATTTTACATTCAATTTTTCTTTCCAACCTGAATGCCTTCTCCAATGAATCAGGTTCCCAAAGGCGAACCTCATGTTGGATGTTATCCTTTAAAGTCCCTATGAAGGCTTCAATCTTGTGTTCCTCTAGAATATCATTTACCCTTATATTTAATTTTTGTAAGTCCTCAATGTGCTCCACCACTGAACCCTTTTGTTTGAGATTTATCAATTGGCTAAAGAAGGTGTTTCTCTTTGTATCCTCATAATGTGTTATCATTTCCTTCGTAAAAATTGACCAAGTGACAATTTTTTACGGGAGCAAAGCCATTGATATCATAAAAATGTATTTTTTTCTAAATGTAAAGTTGCAATGTGTACCTTTTGTGTGTTTTTCACATTATTGAGATCAAAATATTGCTCGATCTATAGTATACATGTTACGGGATCCTTTCCATCAAACTTTCTCATATCCATCTTTGGAATATGGTGGTTCCTCCATCCAACATTAGAGTTTATGAAATCACGATTAACATTTATTTTATTCTCATCATGAGTTTCCTGTAATTAGGGGAATTCTTATGTCTAAAATGGGCCTCCTAAGGAAATTATAAAATAATAGTGGAAATAATAAAATAAGATTTGGTGGCATCATCAAATTTTACTGGGAAAAAAGAAAAAACTACTTTTTCAACTCGTATTTTTAACTTTTCTCCCAAAATTTTTACTCAAATTTCGAGTGAGAGTACTCTTTGGATGCAAAATTCAATTCCTCATCTAAGGAGTGCTCATGTTGCATACTTTCGATAGACCCTACTACATGAAAAATGAGAAATACATGAAAAATGTGATTGCAATTACGTTTTTTCATGTATTTCTCATTTTTTAGGTAGCAAGGTCCATCGAAATTGTGAATCATGGGTAATATTTGGATGAGGAATTGAATTTTACATCCAACGAGTAATCCCGCTCAAAATTTGAGTAAAAAAATTGGGAGATAATTTGAAAATACGAGTTGAAAAAGTAGTTTTATTATTTTATTATTTTTTAATATTTTTACCCTTTTACTTAAAAAATGGTGAATCACCCCCATGGTTTACATCATCATCTCGAATCCTTTTGGTTCTTATAAAGTTTATTTTTGTTGTACATTTTTCTTAGGAGGCCCATTTTACACCTCAAAATTCCCCTAATGACTACCTTCTCACCATTAGGAATCATTTCTTGTATCAACATTGTCAAAACATCCTTCAAACCTTCCATCTCTTCTTTTAAATCATTTTTCATGTATTCCATGTTAGCTTCCATGTCATCCATCTTAGCTTCCATGCCATCCATCTTAGATTCCATGTCATTCTTCAAACCATCCATCTTAGCTTCCACACCTTTCTTCAAACCATCCATATTAGCTTCCAAGCCCTTCTTCAACCCATCCATATTAGCTTCCACACCTTTCTTCAATCCATCCATATTAGCTTCCATGCCTTTCCTCAAAACTTCCATTTTATTTTTTGTTGCTCTTTGTGAGAGCGAAATTTGATGCACTTGCTCTTGTAATTTTGATATATCATGTTGCACTTCTTCCTCTTCATGAGTCATAGTAAAGCCTTCTGAAGGATTAATTGGTGTTGAATTATTTTTAGGGAGAATTTTAGAACCCAATACCAATATCTATGATTTAATAGGCCCTTGTAATAACTTCAAACTAATTGTTCAAACAAGACTTATGCAATTTGAAAACAAATACACACCTTTTTCTTGCTTTTGAGGAGCTCTATATTGAAACTTAATTATCTATGTGATTTCAGATCTTCAATATATAAAATTCAGTCCTGTAGTAGCCCTCTGAATCTTCTTTCGAATTCCACAGGTCTGACCTGATTTGGATTCTTCAAGGAAAATCTATGCACAATCTCCCACAATAACCTAATTATGTCATGGTTCAATAGAGCGAACTTGTACAGTATGGTACGTGACATTTTGTCCTTCTTAGGCTCCAAAATTGATACATAGGAAGCTACAGTCCGTATAATTTCGGCGACTTTTTTTATAATCCCAATCCGATGCTCAAAGAGATATTTATGACGATTTTCCCACGGTCACCTCTTTGAGATGAAATTTGGGAGCCTGAAAAAACCCTAACTTCCACAGATCATATCTCTAACAATATTATGAACCGAGATCTGAAATTTTATAAGAAGTTTCTCATGATTTCGGCTTCACGTGATAAAAATTTCAGCTTTTGAAACTTCGTAGAAAAAAAAATTACAGTGAAAATTCTACGATTACCTGTTTAGAGGAGCGAATCCCTAGAATCCAAATCTCTGATACCAATGTTATGAAACCAACTCCAAAAATAGAAGAAAAGAGAGATAAACGCCTTAGAAATAAGCCACTTCAAGGGGAAACCTCCTTTACATTACATAAATAAACAATTCTTGGATGATACAAATGACAGAACCTTATTTCTATATATAGGAGTCCATGGGGTCACAATATAATCCTAGTTGATCTAACAATAATAATGTAAAGGCACAATAATAACGATATGGGGGTTACATAGGTACAACAATAAAAATAATGGGGCTATACTAACAATAGTAAGGGACTACACTAGTAATAAAGGGACCTAACAACACTCCTCTACACAAACATGCCCATTTGAGGCATATCTTGGATATTTTCCTAGATCGGCATTAGTTTTCATTTTTGGGAAGGATGTTGCTATTGATCGCCATAGTGACATAGACAAATCCAAGAACTTCATAGAACAAATCCAATTGATACATCAAACTATTCAAGATCAGCTTGAAAAGAGCCAAGGCAAGTACAAAGCAAGGCACAACATGCATCATGTAGCTCACAAGTTCCAAGTTAGTGACGAAGTTTGTCTGCACATTAGCAAAGAGAGGCTTCAAGGGGAAGGTAAAAAACTGAAACCAATCCATTATGGTCCTTTCAAAATTTTGGAAAAGATTGGTGGCAATGCCTTCAAGTTAGATTTTCCTTTATACATGCAAATTTACTCTGTTTTTAATGTTGAGAACTTAAGGTTGTACGAGCCTCTGTTGATTGAGGATCAAGGAGAACAGGTTCATATTCCTTCCATTGAGGATTTTTCTCCAGAATACCTTGATGAGCTTCAGCAAGACACCATTCTTGACAGAAGAACAAGGACATCAAAACAAGGGAGTGTATACTACCTTCGTATGGGGCTCAAAGGCACAAATCTAAGCAAAGCCAAATGGATTGAGATTGGAAAGGTGAGGGAATTGTACCCTTATCTACTGAACAACTGAAAGTGATCTTTTGGGGTCCAAAATCTTCCAGTGGGGAGGAGTGATCAGGTTCTAAAAATTTAAATTTGTTGGAATGATGTGGAACCTTAATGATGGCATAGATCTCATCATTATGAATCCGGTGCAACTTGTTTCGTAAAAAACCGACACTATATGCTCCCAGAAACACATTCTGTCCACTTTGTCAACAGTCTGTACTACTGATTGTGCATTCATAGTGGTAGGTTGACTTGCTCAATGGATTTTATTTGTCGAATGAGGTGGTGCCAAGTGGCATGTTTTCATTGTTTTGATATGGCATATTTTTATTGGTTCTTTAGGTGGCCAATCACAAGCTGTCACGTGGCCCAGCCAGGGGCCGCCACGTGGTAGACCAAGGGCCACCAAAAATTTGGGTTAACTGTTAGGTCCCTATATTACTAGTGTAGTCCCAAGTGTGGACACTCATTCAAAAGTTGCAGAATGATCCCAGTACATATGATACATTTAGTTGGAAAAATGATTCATTATGGTACAAAGATCGCTTATATCTTTGTAAGAATTCCCAACTAAAACAAAAGATTATTTTTGAATTGCACACCTCTCCCTTAGGAGGACACTCATGATTTTTAAGAACTTACCCACTGAAGGTTCCACATCGAAGGATGATAATTTTATACAGAAGCATCGAGAACTACTGAGGCATTGAGGACAACACTTTTTTGAAGGAGAGGGGCATGTTAGGTCTCTATGTTGCTAGTGTAGTCCCTTATTGTTGTTAGTGTAGCCCCCTTATTGTTATTGTTGTACCCATGTAGTCCCCATATTGTTATTATTGTGCCCCATAAAAGCCCACTATTTTTATTTTCGTTCCATTACATTATTATTGTTAGGTTGGCTAGAATTATATTGTGACTCCATGGACTCATATATATAGAAAGGAGGTTTTTTCATTTGTGTCATCCAAAAATTGTTCATTTATGTAATGTAAAGGAGGTTTCCCCCACGAAGAGGCTAATTTTTAAGGTGTTGATCTTCAATTATTCTATTTTTTGAGCCGGTTTCTTAACATTAAGTCGAACAAGAGCAGGCAAGGGTTGAACCCGCGACCTCAAAGCGACGAGCACCAAGTCTTCACCATCGCACCACATGTGTGTTTCTTATAATATTATGGGTTTCACATAGTTCTGATTTCGTAATGTTTTCGCCATGGGGGGAGGAGGTTGGGGTCTGGCCCCAACCTTGGTCACCACCAGAGGTGGGACCATGGGCGGGAGGCTAGCCCCGCATCCCCCCAATGTTCCTTAACCTTAACCATCAACATCGACGAAGGACATGTGATCACCCTCAACAATTGATGTTGGCGGTTAGCCAAACTGCGCCATTACCAAACCATCCACTAATGCCCATGTGACCACCGTAACATTTAATGTTAGAAGTTAGCCCAACCGTGTGATGTTTTATTATGAATAAATAAAAAATTATTTAACTATTTCGATATGGTTTGAAATCCGCATTTTTAGCCTTATTGGGCATTTAAGTGCTCTAACAATTTCGCCTAGTTTTTGGTGGAATTGGCATTCCGTTAGCATTTTTGGGGGAGAAATTGTAGGTTCAGTGGCATATTTTAAGGAATTTGTGGAGTGGTTGGTGCCAAAACTTGGGGAATTCATATCATACTCATTTTTTGACCAAATGCAATGTAGAAAGAGGCTACACAGGAATTTTTGGGCATTCTCGAGCTGATGAAATATGTTTCAAAGTTGTTTGGCCATTGTAAACATATGTAATCACACTTTTGAGCATAATAGAAGAGGGCCAAGCCATTGGAAGCTGGACCAAGGAGATGTAGCCCAAGTGGGGTGAACTCCTTCATCATGTGTGATTGTGCTATTGTTTATGGTTATTTTCATGTATGTTATATGTTGTTGTTCATTGTTTTACTTATGTTACTTTGCTCAAGAAATTCACATAAAAAACACATAAAAACTCATGGTTAACTCGAAATTCACCTCGTAATCCGCAACGCTTTGTTTATATTCTAAATTGGATCTTAGCATAGAGAACACTAATATTCCCATTCAGATCATTTTTTAACCTGAAATTTTGTAACAACAATGAGAAAAATTGTTAGAAAAATTGCTAACACGAGAAGAAAAAATGCAGTAAATTTACCTTTGCTACAAACGAAAATAATTCCATGGCTAAGTCGTTGTTTCTTGCTACAAATGGAAAGAATTCATACATCTGGGTCGATAATTCTTGCTGCAAATGGGAAAACAATTCTTCCCTCATTTATTTTTCAAACATTTCGCGCAAACGGAAAGAATTCCACTCTTGGGTCATTGTTTCTTGCTACAAACGGAAATAATTTCTATAGCTCGTTTGACATGCCTCTTGCAAATAAATAGAATTCCCTCCCCTCGTTTCTTTTTCCAAACTTTCACACAAATGGAAATAATTACACAGGTTGTTCGTGTCTTGAATTCTTGTTGGGTCGTCGAGACTACGGTTTGCAAATGGAAATGGGGGGAGTCTTAGCAAAGGAATATAAGTAAGAAAGATACGAAATAGAAATGAGAGGATTGGAGAGATATTTTATTTTGAATTTAGGTGGTTGGACTTAATTGAAGAATTTCGGTGGTTCAGGTGCCTTATGAAAAAGACACGTAGTGCACAATAGAAAGGGGCAAACCCTGCACTAGTTCGGACCTATACCAAATAATCAGACCTGTCAAGCTATTCATGGATGAAAATGCAGAAGTGTTCCAAACATGAACTTGTGAACAAAATTCCATGTGTTGGTAAATTTCTAATATAGACCAGGGGTGGCCTACGAGGATACATTAGTAGCCATCAATGCAGGAGCATCATTTCAAAATTTTGGTTCAAAATTTGTATTTATCTCCTAGAATGTCTTAGATATTTCTAGAAGATGAAGTTGGTTTCCTTGATGCCTTATAATTCTATAGAATTTCTAATTACATTATTAGGATAGAAAATTTCAAAACTTTAGGTAGAAATTAAGATGTTGTTTGATTTTTAGGGTATTTTAATTTATCTAGAGATTTTTTGATCCAATTGTCTCATAATGTGTTGGAATGTGGAGAAAAAATGAAAGAATGGGAGTAAAATCCACTTTCATTAAAGATATTCTACATATAAATACAACATCAAAACTATTGGATTTAACTTCCAAGGTTTCTTAGACATGTATTAATTTTCCACCATAACCTTAATAGATTAGGTGTCCAACATCCCCTCCTTAATTTGAAGGGGTGCATATGAGTCTAAGAAGAGAGATTAAATGAAAAAATGCATGGAAACCAATGATTGAATGCTCCCTAAAATGATGGTTTAAGGAAGAACACAAACCAAATGAAGTATAAAAACACAAGGCATCTATCGGTGGTGGTTTAAGGTTGACCACAGACTCTGGAACTAAAGCTCGAAGAAGTTCTTGGATCAATTGCAAATATGGCTAGAAGATAAAGTTCTCTACTTATGGAAGTGTTCCTTGATAATGGTTTGAATAGGACCACAAACTATTGTCATTTTGAAGATGACCGCAAACTGACATTGGTTTGAAGATTCCCACAAACTAATGTAGTAGATGTATAAAATATAAATAGATTCAACTGATCTTGTAATATGCTAAAACAAAGTACTGAATCAATTTTACAAATTGCAGAAACCAATTACAATTGCACAATCACATCAAAAAGAAAGAGAAATAATTTCAATCACACGACACAGATATTTTTCTCGGGAAAGCCTCAGCTAAAATCTTAACTATTTGTATATTGAATTAAGTCAAGAATATGAAACAATACAATGTTATTTCCCTTCTTGTGAAACCTCTGCACTATTTCTGACTGTCTCACTCTAATCCTGGAAAGCTTGTTCCAATACTTAACCAAAAACTTGCACCTAACTGACTAGCCTGCTTTACGCATTCCTGAGGGAATTAAGACCCTATTAAATAGGAAACTACCATTAATTAATTGCGCAGTACTTCCATGGTGTCTTGATTACCTCGTTGATGACCTGTACAATTTTCTAATTATACAATGGATATTTCTCTTCCCTTTAACTCCATTCTCAACTGGGTCACTCTTAAAAATTACATGCAACAACTATTTATAGTGAACTATCATTTATTTGATTGATCACTGCATGTGAATTAAATAATATTTAATTTCCTGGACCTCTCACTAGCTCATCCATCAGTTAGAACTAGTTAAATTTATTTTAACTCAAATAATTGAGTTAACTAATCATAATTATAAATAAACTGTAACTGGACCCTCTAAAACTTAGAGTGAACTCTTTATTTTGACCCTCAACTCGAATTTATTGAGCTAACTAAGTATTCTTGACTCAGTTAACTTGTACAAGTTTTCATGTGATGTGGAATTACAATTTCCTTCTAATTTAATTAAGGGAAAATTAAAATAGAATCCTTCTGGGTGCCATTTTCAATATTTATTGTTTCCATTTTCAACACTCCCTCTCAACAAGAAAGGAATTCAACTCTATCCTGATCTTGTACCTTTAGAATGTTCTTAATGAAATACTTATCTCTAGTGTTGTTGCTACTACAACTTATGAAACTAAAAAATCATCCAAATTGAACCAATATGATGCATCTATCACTAGAGTCTCTGACTACTGATAGCTACTACACTGTCTAATGAAAACTTTGTGTTGTTGCTGACTTTGCAATGTGCCATTTTCATTACTGCCAACTTTTCTTTGCACTCCAATATCTGACATCTATCACTCTGGCATCTCACTGCATCAACTGCCACTAATCCATCCTGCTACTATGTACTATGGGCCCATGTAGCAAGGTAATGATCCATGAGACAATACATCTCAATGGACCCTGCCCAAATTTCTGCACTCTTGGGACTATGACTTCACATTTCCCCACCTCTCACCTAGAGGTATGGCTGCCTATACTCTTTCTAACCACTTGGCTCAAAATTCCCCGTACCAGAGGTCTCTGCTTGAGTGGATTCCTTCACTGGGTCTCCTCTCTACTTCCCTAATTATGGTTGTTCCACAAATTTCTGAGGCTTCTTATGATGATGCATGTTGAGAGGTAATTCATGCTCCCTCTCAACCACCAAGTCCCTAAAATTTTCTTTGCTCCTCAAATATTTGCATGCATCTTCGATCTCAAGATAATACATGTTCTTGACTCGCACGTCGATCAGTTTCATTTATCCCGTGGTGATGTGTCTAAGGAAAACCTTTCCTTTTCTAAATATCACATCATAGACAAGGTCTTCCAATACTACTACAGAACCAAGATTATTATTTAGTCCTGGAACAAAAAAACATCAGTAAGTATGATAAGGGATCTACACTCCCTCTGAAAGGTAATTATACCTATGTCGGTAGCGCTATACCTCCCTTCATCTCCAAAATCTATCTTTTGCTTGAGGTCTTTGTTCTCGAAGTCACTAAAGAGATATTTATTCCCCGTCATATGGAATGAGGCACCGTTGTTGAGATACCACATGCATCCCATTACAATGTTGGCCATGCATGAAATGAGATTAAAATCAAGCTCAAATTGTTAAGCTCGCACTTCACCCGTTGCTGCAACTATAGGCTCCTTCTTGCTCGCCTTCTTTGGACATTTCGTGGCATAGTGTCCTTACTCATGACAATGAAAACACTTTATCTTGGACAAGTCTCTCTTGCCCTCTTCACCTTGAGACTTATTTCCCTTGTATTTCTTGCCTCTTCTGACTAATGCAAAATCTTCTTCTTTGTGTTTACAGGAGGTCCTGTCTCTGGTGATCTGCGTTATCTCTTCTTGTACTAAGTTGGACCATAATCTCTTCCACTTTGGTAGTTTCTTCCTCCCATTCACATAATCCTGGTAGTTGTGCCAACTCTTGGGAAGGCCTAGAAGTGATAGGCTCACCAAATCATCCTGGACTACTGTCACACCAACACTACCATGATCATCTCAACATTGAGTGAACTTCGGCAAGTATTTTGGTATCGTCTCATCCTCCTCCATATTGATCTTTATGAGTTCGTCCTTAAGCGCCATCTTCCTATGCTCGCTTATATTCTGAAACATATATATTAAGGCTTTCCATATAGCATATGGAGTTTCCTTTCCATGGAGGTTCGAGATAATATGATCTCGAGCTCCTTCCAACAAGATCCTTCTCGCCTTTGCTACCTTCTTATTCCATGCATCAAGAAGTTAAGCATCTGTTGCTGCGGGCTAGGGAATATCATTGTATATGAATTCCTTCAGTGTTTTTTCCTCTATCACTTCCTCCATACCGACCTTCCATGCTATGTAATTTGAATTTCCCTCAAGGGAATATTTGAGTCTCAAGCCATTGAAAGACATCTTGATCTGTTGTTGGTCCTGAAGAATAAATATGAAAATTTGATGTACATGTTCACAACAAACTTTGGTTCCTCTCTTCTATTGCGATTCCTGATTTGATACCATGTAGAAAATATAAATAGATTTTACTGATCTTGTAATATTATAAAATAAAATACTAAATCAATACTACAAACTATGGAAACCAATTACAATCACACAATCACATGAATAAGAAACAGAGAATTTCAATCACACAACACAAATATTTATCTGGGGAAAGCCTCAACTAAAAAATCCGCTATCTTTATATTGCATTGAGTCAATAATATGAAACAATACAATGTTATTTCCCTTCCTGAGAAACCTCTGCACTGTCTCTGACTGTCTCACTCTGATCCTGGAAAGTTTGGTCCAATACTTAACCAAAAACTTGCTCCTGACTAACCATCCTAGTTTACGCATTCCTATGGAATTGAGCCCCTATTAAATAGGAAATTCCCACTAATTGATTATGCAATACATCCAAGGCATCTTGATGACCTCATGCATGACCTGTACAATTTTATAATTGTACAACTGATAGGTCTCTTCCCTTTAACTCCAATCTCAACTAGGTCACTCTTAGAACTGACATGAAACAACTATTTATAGTGAATTATCAGTTATTTCATTGATCACTTCATGTGAATTAAATCAGATTTAATTCATTGTAACTCTCACTAGCTCATCCCTCAATTAGAACTAGTTAAACTTATTTTAACTCAAATAATTGAGTTATATAATTAAAACTCTAAATAAAATGTAACTGGACCCTCTAAAACTTAGAGTGAACTCTACATTCCTCCACTTTGAAACTCAACTTGAATTGAATGATCTAACTAATTCTTCCTGACTCAATTAACTCATACAATTTGTCATGTGATTTGGAATCACAATTTCCTTCTAATTTAATTAAGGGAAAATTAAACTAGAATCCTTCTCGGTGGCATTTTCAATATTTCTTGTTGCCATTTTCAACAGTATAAACTGAAGTCTTATGAAATTGGTGTTTTAAGGTAGGCCACTAACCAAAATGGCATGTTCATGTACCATGACTCTGTCTTTGGCTACAACTATAAAATGTTGAGATTTTCTTTTAATTATTTTTGGAGAAAAATCTCATGAAGGTGACAACAATAGGATTTGTTGCTAAATTGACTCCATCTATTTCTGATGTGGATTTAATGCATCCTATATTTGTTGTGAGTGAATTTATGATTTTGTTTCTACTCCCAGCTATAAAATGTAAGCCCGTAGAGGCAAATGAGCATGATGAGGAATGTGAGGTGAGTGGAAGAGATGAGCAGATGAGAAACTATGCTATTGTATTTCTCCAGTTGATGAATGAGATTGTCGATGCCCTGTTAGGTGGATGTAGCCTAGATTGGTTGAGTGAACCACATTAAAATCTCTTTTTTTTCATGGTTGAATGCGGTGTGTGTCTTATTTGTTTTAAGTTTCCGCTGTGTTAACTCTAACACTTGGTATCAGAGCAAGAGTCACTGGTGAGAGTGCTGCACAGAGAGACGTGAACTTCTATGCTTGTCGTGAACCATTTCAAAGCATTGGAAGACCATGAGTGAACTTGTTGTCTGCCATCCATGTGGAAAAGCTGCTGCCTAGTATAGGCTATTGTGACTTGGGTTTGCTGCGTGTGCTTGTAGGAATGTGAGACCGATTGTAGAAGCTGTGAATACAGAGCCGTGAGTGCATTTTTGAAGGAGCCGGCAGTGAAAAATGTGTGAGGGCCAACATTCAGTGCCGTGGACTCGGTTGTATGGTAAACAGAGAGCCGATTTGGAGCCATAGCACATGAGGTGAGGGATGTATCTCTGATTTCTATGTTGACTCAATTCAAAGTTGATGTTGGATGGTCGTAGTCGATTCTGCGTGGCTACTGTGCGCGACTGAGAAGGCCAAGAAGTCGGGTTTGTTAAGGTGGAGCGAAGAGAAGATCTATTGTTGCGTGCGTCCGTGAGGCCCAAGTCTGATGCCGTGACAGCCATTGACCATGGACTGCAGAGCTTGGTTCAACGTGCACTGTTTGTTTTTTACCATGGACCGTGAGCTACTGTGAAATTTTTTATGTCGCTGATCATTGGAGAATATCATAACGTCTGGCCATTACAGTAAACAGGTTCGGTTCAATGGTTCATAAAGTGATTTATATATTGATTTCAATGCCTTTGTTTAAATCGATTTATGAAAGCCAACCTATCGATTAGTGAAACACTGCCATAGTCAAGGAGTCATTTTTATTTAACTCATATCGATTTATTTAAAAGGTCGATTTATTTAGAAGGTGACAACTATATCGTTTTGAAGTTTTTTTTTAATCGATTTGAAGGTTTTAAAATCGATTTGTATATATCGATTTGAGTGGTTTTTTAAATTACTATCGGTTATATTGAAAAAGGTTGGCACTTCATATTGTAAAAGTTTTTTTTTTTAAATCGATTTGTAAATTAAACGCCATTTGCATATGGTATTAAAGGAAAGGCATTTTTTAATCAAAATTAACCTTTTTGATTAGAATAAGATCTTCATTTCTTAAGATTTGAATTTGAAGTTTCTTGACACAAGCTATTCAAAATGGCAAAAACACAAAGTGCTCGGTTTGAGATCGAGAAGTTCAATGGCAAAAAAAACTTCGAGATCTGGAAAGTGAAGATGTATGATCTACTCGTCCAACAAGGCGTGGCGAAGGCGCTATTGGGAAAAGCCAAACAACCTTACACCATGAAAAATAATGAATGGAGTGACTTGGATGAAAGAGAACTGAGCGGCATTTGACTGCGTTTGGCGGATGATGTTTTTTTTAACATCGTGTCAGAGAAAACAGCTGTTGGTTTGTGGACAAAGCTTGAAAATATGTACATGACAAAATCCTTAACCAATAGGATTCTTCTAAAGCTAAAGTTTTACAACTTGTGCATGAAGGAAGGTACAACGATAAATGATCATATGAATACCTTTAATACTCTCCTGGTGCAGTTAGAAAGTATAGAATTAAAATTTGAATCAGAAGATAAAGCTATAACTTTATTATGCTCATTGCCCGAGTCATGGGATCATTTTTTTACTTCTATAAGTCTTAGTTCATCAGAAACCCTTGAATTTGATGATGTTGTTGGAGCTTCGTTGTCTGAAGAAACAAGGAAGAGGTCAAATTCAGAAACCTCTACATCAGAAGCAATGATGGTCAGAGGTTTTTCTAAAGAAAGACACTTTAGTAAGCACAACAACTCACGTTCAAAATCGAAAGGGAAGAAGAGTAAGGTAAAGTGCTGGTTTTTTGGCAAATCAGGACATTTGAAGAAGGACTATTGGAAGAGACAGCAAACATCCAAAGGAGACTCTTCGACAGAAAAGAAAGAATCAAACACGAAAGATACAGGTTCGGCATCCATTTCAGGTATGAGTGATGAAGTGTTATTAGTTAGTTTGTCTAATCATGATCAACATTGGTTGTTAGATTCTGGTGTGTCAAATCACATGTGCATTCATAAAGAGTGGTTTAAAACTTATAAATCAATCAGTGATGGATTTTTTTACATGGGAAATGATGTCTCATGTAATATCGTGGGAATTGGAAGAATTCAGATTAAAATGTTTGATGGGACAAATAAAATTCTAACTGATGTAAGACATGTACCTGAACTAAGAAAAAACCTCATTTCACTAGGAGTACTAGACACTAATGGATATAAAACCTTTATTCAAGGTGGAGTAATGAAATTTTATAAAGGAATTTTACTAGTAATGAAAGCAAAGAAGGTTGGAAATCTTTTTCAGTTAGAAGGAAGAAAAGAGTCAGATCATGCTTCTACAGTATCTGAAAACGACAGTAATTCTATTCGTCTATGGCATCAACGGTTGGGCCATATGAGCAAAAGAGGATTAAAAATTTTATCTGATCGTGAGTTACTTCCTAGTTTAAAATCTTCTAAGTTAGATTTATGTAAACATTGTCTATATGAGAAACAAAGCAAGCAGAAGTATAAAACTGGAAAACATACTAGTAAGGGAATCCTTGATTATATCCATTCTGATGTTTGGGGTCCATCTCCTACAACCTCATATGGAGGATCATCATATTTTGTATCTTTTATTAATGATTTCTCTAGAAAAGTGTGGGTGTACATTTTAAAGAAGAAGTCTGATGTATTCATAGTTTTCAAACAGTTTAGAGCATTAGTTGAAAACATCACTGGAAGAACCATTAAATGTTTAAGAACTGACAAGGGTGGTGAGTTTACTTCAAAGTAATTTGATAATTATTGCAAGGGCACTAGGATCAAAAGACATAAAACCACTGTATATACTCCTCAGCAAAATCGAGTTGCTGAATGCATGAACATGACTCTTTTACAGAAAGCAATAAGTATGCTTAGTAACGCCAATTTGCAGAAGGAATTGTGGACAGAAGCGGTTTCTACAGCTTGTTACTTGGTAAATCGATCACCATCAACTGCGATAGGGTGCAAAATTCCTCAAGAGGTATGGAAAGGTTATCCATGTGATTATTCTAAATTGAAAGTTTTTTGTTGTGATGCATATGCTCTAGTTTCGAAACATCAGCGTTCTAAATTAGATCCTAAATCAAAAATATATATCTTTGTTGGATATGGTGATCGGACTAAGGGATACAGGTTGTGGGATCCTACTACTCACAAGATCATCATTTACAGAGATGTTAAATTTAATGAATCCTCACTTGAAAATCCAGATGTAGATGATAACTCGAAACAAGATAATGTACCTAAGCTTCAACACATTCAGTTTGAAACCAGTTCAAATACTAATGATAGTCCAGATGAACAAGTTTCAGATTCATATCATGAACAAGTTTCAGATGTAGATCATGAACTTGTTTCAGATGTTGATCATGAATAAGTTCCTATAGATAATAATTAGCAAATTGTGGAAGAACCAGAAACATCTTTAAGGAGGTCTACGAGAATCAGATGTCTTCCTAAAAGGTATGATGATTATGCTACTTCGGTTGCTTTAACTGCTAATGATGATGAACCTTTGTGCTATCAGGAAGCTATAGAAGGTTCTAACAGTGGTAAGTGGAAAGAGGCTATGAAGGACGAGATGAAGACATTAGACAAGAATGCCACATGGGATTTGGTAGAACTTCCTAAAGACAGGAAAATTGTGGGATGTAAATGGGTTTACAAATTGAAAAGGGGTATTGACGATACAGAAGACAGGTAAAAAGTGAGGCTGGTCGCAAAAGGTTTTTCTCAGAAAGCAGGAATTGACTTTCATGAGATATTTTCACCAGTTGTAAAAATTGTTTCAATTCGGATTGTGTTAGCATTAGTTGCTTTACTTGATTTAGAATTATAGCAACTAGATTTTAAAACTTCATTTTTACATGGAGATTTAGATGAGGAGATTTATATGGAACAACTAGAAGGGTTTGTTCAAAATCGCAACAAGAAATTTGTCTGCAGGCTCAAGAAATCATTGTATGGTCTGAAGCAGTCGCCTCGACAATGGTACAAGAAATTTGATTCTTTCATGATGAGTCAAAATTATATAAGAAGTGAATATGATCATTGTGTTTACTTTAAGAAATTAAGTAATGGCATGTTCATTATATTAGTGTTGTATGTTGACAATATGCTTTTAGCAAGAAAAATCATAAGAGAGATCAACAGGTTAAAGGCTCAGATGGCTAGGACGTTTGATATGAAAGATCTAGGAGTAGCAAGATAGATTTTGGGCATGGAGATTTTCAGAGACAGGAGAAATGGTAAGTTGTGGCTATCACAACAGAAGTATATTGAGAAAACACTCTTGAGGTTTGGTATGAACAATGTGAAGCCTGTTTCAGTCCCTTTTGCTTCCCATTTTAAGCTTTCTTCAAGTTTATTTCCTAACACTAATGAAGAAAAGGAATATATGTCTCGAATTCCATATGCCAATGTAGTAGGTTGTTTTATGTATGTGATGGTTTGTACTCAACTAGATATTTCACATGCAGTTGGGGTTGTCAGTAGGTATATGGAAAATCCAGGAAAAGAACACTGGTCAGCAGTGAAATGGGTGCTTCGGTATCTGAGAGGCACAAGTGATTACTGTATCACTTATAACAGGAGTAGTGAATTTGTTTGCGGATATGTTGATTCCAATTTTGTAGGTGATTTGGATAAGAGAAGGTCAACTCCAGGGTATGTCTTTACTCTTGCAGGTGGAGCTATTACCTGAATGTCAAAGCTACAGAACATTGTTGCTTTATCCACTATTGAAGCAGAATACATAGTTGCTTCACAATATTGCAAAGAAGCGGTTTGGTTGAAAGGTTTGTTTGGTGAGTTTGGTAGGTTACAGGACAACATCAAGTTATTTTGTGATAGTCAAAGTGCAATTCACTTGGCTAAAAATCCAGCCTATCATAGTAAATCAAACAATGTACCTATGAAGTACCATTTTGTAAGACAGATTATCACTGAAAGAGGAGTGCATACAAAGGAAAATTGTGCAGACATGTTCATGAAACCAGTTTTGTTAGAGAAGCTACGATGGTGTCTGGCTTCTCTTGGCTTGCAGAAAAGATAAAAATAATAATGGAACAGGGTATCAGGCTAATTGTTGTCAAGGTGGAGATTGTTAAAATTTTCTTTTAATTATTTTTGGAGAAAAATCTCATGAAGGTGACAACAATAGGATTTGTTGCTAAATTGACTCCATCTATTTCTAATGTGGATTTAATGCATCCTATATTTGTTGTGAGTGAATTTATGATTTTGTTTCTACTCCCAGCTATAAAATGTAAGCCCATAGAGACAAATGAGCATGATGAGGAATGTGAGGTGAGTGGAAGAGATGAGCAGATGAGAAACTCTGCTATTGTATTTCTCCAGTTGATGAATGAGATTGTTGATGCCCTGTTAGGTGGACGTAGCCCAGATTGGTTGGGTGAACCACGCTAAAATCTCTTTTTTTTTCTTGGTTTAATTATGTGTTTGTCTTATTTGTTTTAAGTTTTCGTTGTGTTAACTCTAACATGAAATAGGATATGGTTGACTCTAGCTCTAGGCTCTGGTAGCTATCTCTAGTTCATGTCGTGGCTCAGGCTCACTTCATGAATCTTCAGATGATGAACCTTTGAAATCAATAATTAGCTATCAATTCCCCCAATTTCTTATACAAGGTGAGGAGATGAATAAATCTTCACTACAAGGCTAGTCAATGCTCGAGAAAAAATTATGTGGTTTGACTAATCTATCTTCTTTGTTGTTGAAGACCATTTTTGTTGGTGAGAAAACAGGTCTCATAGAGAAGACCCGGGTTCAGGTTAAGGGCCAACAAGGATGTCCATTGTAGTCTAGCACCACACTGGCATTTTCACCCTACTCTGAAGAGCCGAGAGTCTCACCCGAGGTGTATCGTGACCTTACTAAGACAGGGGATAGATCGGTATCAACATAATGACATCGGTAGGAAGAAATCAGAGTTGTGAAAAAGGTCTAAAAAAACACAACATTCCATCAAAGATATCTCTCGGGAGTGCATTCAGACTTATAACACATAAAATTAAAAATCCCTACTAAAACCATTCATTCTAGACCACAACATATACTCAGAACAAAAACTCAAGATTGTATTATAAAGCAACTATTAACAACAGAACATTACAAAGTTCCTTAGCATGAGTTCGAACGGAACAGAATACAAGTGTTCCTATTGGACAAAGAGAAATATAGAGATACAGTAGAATAGAGAACATAACACCATAACAGGGCTCTCCTATGGCTCCTGTCTTCTGACACCGTCTGCACCAACCTCTCTCTCCACTGGATGGCTGCCTATTTGATCTGTTGTCAGCACGACTGATAGTTCTTCCTTTCTCTTCACTCAGCTATCTTCTGTTTCTTTCTGTTAGTCGGGAGTTCTACTACGTTTTTTCTGGAACGCTCTTCTACCACCTGTGCTTGCTCCCGCAATTCCTTCAATTGCTCCTTTAACGATTCTTCTTCTGATAGCTGTAGTGACGTCACAACTAGGGAGCTATGCATGATGAATTTTGTGGGGACTACTGCTTCTCTCCCATATACTAGCTAGAATGGTGTTTGGTTATTTAGTCACTTTAATGTTGTTTGGTAGGCCCACAGCGTTGCTGGTATCCGCTCATCCTAGTCATCACGCTGTGCATTGCATATCTTTGTTAGGACCTTCTCCAATATCTTGTTGAACACTTCAACCGTGTCATTGGCTTGCTAATGATATGGGCTACTTTTTTGGTGTTGTATCATGAAGCTTTCCAGCAGGGATTTAATGACGTCATTAATGAAGTGGGTACCCTGGTCACTGGTCAGGATTTTCAGACACTAAAATCGGCTGATTATATTTTCAAATATGAATCTTGCAACAGTCTCTGTCGTGAAATTTCTCACAGACACTGCTTCTGCCCACCTCGTCAGGTAGTTTGTTGATGTTATTATGTACCTTGCCTTTGAGCATCTTGCAGCTAGTGTAATTAGTCCCACGAAATCAACTGCCTACTTTTCAAACTGCTGCAGTACTTTTATCGAATGCAACGGAAGTTCATCTCTGTGGGATGGCTGTCCCGTCCACTGACAAACATCACATTTCTTAAAAAATTCTTTGTTGTCCATATGTAGTGTAGGCCACCATAAGCCTGCTTGTAGCACCTTCCTTGCCATCGGTTTAGCTCCCATGTGTCCTCCCGCAACACCACTGTGGCACTCCCATAGCGTCGTTTCCCTTTTGTGGTCCAGGACACATCTTCGAAGAATCTAGTCCAACCCCATCTTGTATAAATGTCTCGCTATTAGTTGATACTCTGCAGCCCGAACTACCAGGTGTCTTTTTTGTGTTGAAGTATATTCCTGCGGACACTACCCTGTCATGAGGTAGGTAGCTATCTCATTTAAGTATTCTAGGGTGGCTTCTACTCTGAAAGGATTAGCATCCAGTAACTGATCATCTAGAGATCCTCCGTTGTCCCCATTCTCTAGTTGGGACAGGTGATCAGGCCCTACATTTAGTCTTCCAAGCTTTATGATAACTTCAAATGTGAACTCCTAAAAGAGTAGGAGCCATCTGCAAATTCTCCCTTCTAAGACCGGTTTTTTTACTAAGTACTTTAACAATGAGTGGTCTGTGAAAAATTTGAACATACTTCCCAATGGGTAGTGGCGGAACTTTTGAAGAGAGTACACCATTGCCAATTCCTCCCGTTCTGTCGTGGTATAGTTGCGTTCTACTGTGGACAACATGCGACTGGAAAAATATACTGGGTGATCGACTGAAATGTCTCGTGGTTGGGCCAATACTGCTCCGAGCGCGATGCTAGAAGCATCAATGTGTACATGAAATTGTTTGTCCCAGTCTGGGTGGACTAGTGTTGGTGCACTCGCTAGGTTTTCTCTTAGAGTATCTAGGGTTTCTTTGCAGCTGTCTGTCCATTGGAACTGTTCATATTTCTTCAATAACTTCTCTAACGGGGCTGTTATATTCGCATAGTTGTGGATAAATCGCCAATAGTAGCCTGTGTGGCCCAGTAGTGATCTCAGTTGCTTTACCGTTTCTGGTGCCTCCATGTCGACTATCACCACTACTTTGGCCGGGTCTACGCAAACGCCTTGGGTACATACCATGTGCCCTAGCAGAGTTCCAAACGGCACTGCAAATATACACTTTTCCAGGTTCAATGAGATCTACAGTTGTCAACATCTATCGAACATCACCCTTAACAACGTCGCATGATCCTTCAGTATGCTATAGACGATCCAGTCGTCCATGTAGACTTCTAAGAACTTGTGAATGTACTCCCGGAAAGCAGCTTTCACGATGCGTGAGAATACTGTTGGGGCATTTTTCAGTCCGAATGGCATCACATTGTATGTGAAATAGCCCCATTCGGTGGTGAATGTTGTCTTTTTCTTATCCTCCTCTGCTATCCTCACCTAATGGTATCCTGAGAATCCATCGGTGAATGAATATGCCTCGTTCCCTGCAAAATTTTCCAGGACTTTGTTGCTAAACGGAGTAGGAAATGGGTCATGGATACAAGCATTAAGCTTCTGTAATCTACACAGGCTCGTATTTCAGAATTTTCTTTCTTGTTCTATATAACTATGGGAATTACCCATTCTGCTTCCTCTACTAGGAATATCAATCCTGCTTGCAACATCTTGTCAATTTCTGATTTAACCTTTTCCTTTACCCTTGGATTCAGACGATATGGTCTATTTTTCACTGGCCTCGCATCAGGTTTCAATATTATCTACATCTCCCCCATATCTCCTTTTATGCCCCTTAAATCCACTACTGATGAAGGGAACAAGTCCTCATATTCCTTCAACAAAATGACTATTTCCTTGGTTGTTTGTTCATCCCAATAGTCCCTAATCGTTGGTAGTTTAGGCTTATCCTCTGTCCCAATATTTAATTTCTTGGTCCTCAATGGTAGCAGATGGATTCCTTCTGTCGTGGGTTCTTCTTTGATATTTCTCTCTCCCTCTATTTCTTCAAAATACGGGTGCCTAAGATCCTCCAGATTGTCATCATCCATCTCACTGTTTATCTTTTGACATGCCACTTTTGGTCTGACACCTAGGTACTGGAGCGACTGCTCCTCCTCCTTTTGAATATCAGGGAAGAATAATACCTTCTTGATAGCTTGCAAAGCTTGTGTAACCAGTTCTGTCTTTCCCAAAAACAAGAAACAATACGTGAATTTTTTCGCAACTTCCTGCCATTTGCTGGTCCCTCTCTTCTTCTCTTCTGTCAGATACCAAGCCTTTGGTATCAAGTCCAACGAGTGGAAAAACTGGTGTACCCATAGCTCTTATGGATATCCCTCATTTCTCCATTGTTCCTCACATTCCTCCAGATGGTTTCTGGGGTCAGAGCCCCCGTGATATTTCTCCTTGCTGTGTGGTCCTTCCTCTTCCTTAAATCTTGTTTTTAATGCTGTCACGATTTCGCCCCACTATGTGAGCAAGTTTCGATGATTCCTCCACCATATTACGAATGTAGATTATAATGCTATGTCCTTTAGTGGTACCCTGTGGAATTCTGGTACTTTATTTTCTTTTTTTGTTATGAAACTGTTTACAGCATCCATATCGGATAAGGTTGGATATTCTCGTACCTCGGTCCCGATCCAATTGATTCGTCCAATGTTGGTGCATCTCCTTGTATTAGTTTCATACTATCCTTGCTACCAATCATCCCAAGCTATTTAGTTCTAAACTTCGGATGCTTCTCCAGCTTACAGATCCTTCTGTTGTTGGGTTAATGTAATATTCTCTTCCTCCTACATTCATTTGATAGAGATGATCCAGAAGTCCAGCATCCTCTCTGTTATCCAAAGTCATTGTATATCTTGTTCCTTGGTACGGGTCAAGCGACTGAGTGACTCTGATCTCCCCGTCCTCGAAGACCATTAGTTCCTTTTTCAGATCTATTATCGCATAATTTTCAAAGGCCCAATCAATTCCTAGTAGTGCAGGATAAGGATCTTTATCTCCCATGATGTCGATGACTTCAAAGTCTATAAATATCTTTACTCCTGCAATTTCAACTTCAACTTCCTCTAGTTTGCCAATGGGTACAATGCAATACTGGTTTTCCATCCAAATTTGAATTGGTGAATACGTCAATCTTGGCTTCCCTAATGCTTCCCAAGTTTTTCTTGGCAAGATATTGACATCAGATCCCAAATCAAGCATGGTGTCTTTAATTTAGAAACCCGCAACTTGTGTGTTCACTCGGAATTCCTTTCCCATCCTTATTTTATTTCTCTTTACTCTCTATGCATACCTTTGGTTTGTGTCTGATGATTCTCTTGCTCCGGTGCTCCTCTACAGCACTCTTTCTAGGTTCTATTTTAGCTATTCTAGCATTAGTGTATTGTTAACAATTTTTAGGAATAGATGGAACAACTCCTGGATCAAAGCTTCTGAATTACCTTGGGTTTCATTATCTTCCTGAGTTTGTTGTAACTCAATACCTTTGTTTCCCCTGAGTTGGGCAAAGGTTTCTACTGCTTCCTGAAAAAATTGTTTCTATCATTCTGGTTTGATCAGCTGTTTTGGGGATGCTAGCTTAACCAGCTTTATCAGGTCCATTACATGTGCATCTTTCCTCGTTCTTTTTCCTCCTCGCATTATTATGGCCATGTTCAACATTGTTTGAGTCTCCATCAACCTAGGTTTTGCATTTACTAGATTTGTCCCCCTCTGTCTAGCTCTTTCCTCCCATCTTTTGATGAGCTCAGGGAAATCTTCTGTTGCGTGTGTGATAAATCGACACTGGGAACACCACAGTCTCCTAGGGAGTGGACATTCTCTAGCTACATGTCCTTCCTGGTCACATTTGTAGCATCTCACTGGACCTCTACCCCCTGCTCGACCTCCTCTCAGGCCTCCCCCTCTCCCCCGGGGAGCTTCGTTCACTCTGTATGAAGGTCGGTCCAGGCGTTCCGCCAGTGCATCCAGGGCTCAGCACTTCTCTATGCCATGTGTTGTTGAGGCACGGAACTCATAATGTATATTATTCTAAATTTTGGAATATTTTTACAATATCGGACACAGGTGAGGTTGATGTCCCATATTCTTTCATATTTCGCAATACTCATTGGTGGTTGGACTTTGTTGTGCAGGGAACCCTGTGTATTTTTGTTGTGGTGGATATCGTCCCTGGGTGTTTATTTGCGCAACTTCTCCTAATGATGGAGCCCCTTATGCTCCTGCAATTGATGTCCCCACGTTCTGCCTCCGCAGCAGTGGACATTCAGTTACCACATGTCCTTCCATGATACAATGTGTGCACCATACATTCGGTCTCGCCGGCCACATTGGTTGAATTTCTTTTATTTTTTCTATTAAACTCACTATTTTATGCTACAGACCCATTATAGAGGGGTCTTGTATTGTTGCTCCTCCCTTAAACTCTTGCAGGTATCCTGCCATAGCTTCTATCTTCATTGCTTTCTCTTGTGCGTCTTGTAACATCTTGATTCTTTGTTGAGTTAATGGATTTTGAGTCAAAGGTAGTAGAGCTTTGATGAACCAATCCCTCTGATGGTTTGCATCAATTAGATAGCTGAGTTTTCCAATTGCGTCTTTGAATCTCTGCATCAAATCCCAAGCAGTCTCTCCTTCCCGCTACTTGATTTCCCACATTTCTGACAGGCCTTGCTAGTCTATTTGGGGCAGTTTGAACTCCTTAATGAAATCCCTCTTCACATCTACCATCGTTGGATTCTGATGAGCTTCAAACCACTTCATAAACCAGCGTAGGGCTCTCTCCCTAAGGGTAGTTTGAAATTCTATCAACTTCCCCACATTTAGTGTCTGTCGTGCCCTCCATATGGCCTCGCAAAGGTACCAGTGTTGTTCGACATCATTGTTACCCCTCCCAAAGAACTCTGGATACCAGGTAAGTGATCTCGCCATGTTCACCTGAGTAGGCATCACTAAAATGAAGTTGTTGGTTCATGGTTGTGAGATTGTACCACTAGAAATCCTACTAGTAGTATGTATCACTGCTGGGGACTGAATACTGTGCAGCTTACTTAATTCACACAACTTAACAAAAATTTCACCTAGGGGTTGATAGAGTACCAAGGGAAGGTTTGGACTAGAGCTACTTGAACTTTGGGGAATAGGAATACCTTGAGATATGGACGTCGGCCTTTCTTGGAATAGTTGCTCCATTACAGCGTGCATCTCCACATCGGACACCTCCTTCGGGAGCGCGTTTGTACCTTCTCTGTCAGACTTCCTTCCTTTCTCCATTTGGGCTATCCTCCTATACACCTGTCGAACTTCTTTAACGGCCCCTCCTATATTTTGGGGACCCACCTGACTTTCCATTCCCTTCATCATCTAAGGCGCCTCCTCTTTGTCCTTTCAACCACTTTCCTGTCTCTTCAACTCCTTTATCAACCTCTCTCGCCACCTTTCTGCAATCTGCGCCCTCCTTTGTGCTTGTCACTCCCTGAGCCTGTTAGCAGTCTCGACATCCATACTCCTATTCCCCTTTTTCACCATTCTTGTAGCATCTCTCCCTTAGTCCCTTCCCCCGGCACCGGAGGTTTTACTCTTCCATCTCTGCTTTTTGGAACCCCATTAGTCCTTCATCTACCATCAATGCTTTAATCCATAATGGGATCCCCTTAAGCAGCTTCCCCCTTAACCTAGATCTGAATGTATCTTCTGCTCTCGAAAAATACTAGTAGCACTCCGCTGCAAACTCCACTATGTATCTGTCCAAGGTAAATTCCACCCAAAAATCTACAGCTCGGGTTAAATTGGTGTTTAACCGATGAAGGGCCACCAGATCTCCACACACCCACTTGCGATTTATTTTCCGTGACTTTTCTTTGACCGCCTTGGTTTGAAGCCTCCACAACCAATTATAGAGTTCTTCTAGAAAATTTCCCCAAAATATTTCGTAGGTACCACTAGTAGAATCAGAGAATAGAACTAGACTTTTGATCATTTTCTCCTTCTGTCGTCTCAACTCAGCTTGCTGAGTGATGAACTGATCTAGGTGGTTATCCCACCAACTTCGTATTTCTCTTTCAAAGATCCGAGATACCATGATCTAGCTCCCAAATGAAATTTTGGGTCCCAACAACAGAACCATTTGCTGGTGAGAAAACAGGTCTCGCAGAGAAGACTTGAGTTTAGGTTAAGGGCCAACAAGGATGTCCACTATAGTCTAGCACCACACCGGAATTTTCACCCTGCTCCGAAGAGCCGAGAGTCTCACCCGAGACGTGTCGTGACCTTACTAAGATAGGAGATAGATCAGTATCAACATAACAACATCAGTAGGAAGAAATCAGAGCTGTGACAAAAGTCTAAACAAACACAATGTTCCATCAAAGATATCTCTCGAGAGTGCATTCATACTTATAACACATAAAATTAAAAATCATTAATGAAACCATTCATTCCAGACCACAACATATGCTTAGAACAACAACTCCTGATTGTATTATAAATCAACTATCAACAATAGAACATTACAAAGCTCCTTAGCATGAGGTCGAACAGAACAGAATACAAGTGGTCCTATTGGACAGAGAGAAATACAGAGATACAGTAGAATAGAGAACAGAACACCATAACACAGCTCTCCTACAGCTCCCATCTTCTGACCCCGTCTGCACCAACCTCTCTTTCCACTGGTTGGCTGCCTATTTGATCTACTGCCAGCACGACTGAAAGTTCCTCCTTTCTCTTCGCTCAGCTGTCTTCTATTTCTTTTCGTTAGTCGGGAGTTCTACTTCGTGTTTTCTGTCATGCTCTTCCACCACCTATGCTTGCTCTTGCAACAGTTGCACCACCTGTCCTCTACTCCTTTGCAACCTTGACATCTCTCTGCCTACCGTGGTTGCGTTCTGCCACGTACTAGCTACAACTCAAAATCTGTTTAATTTCAAAACAAGGGCCCCATTGCGAGAAAACAGGTCTCGCAGAGAAGACACGGGTTCAAGTTAATGGCCAATAAGGATGTCTGTTGTAGTCTAGCACCACACCAGCATTTTCACCCTACTCCGAAGAGCCGAGAGTCTCACCCGAGGTGTGCCATGACCTTACTAAGATGGGGGATAGATCGGTATCAACATAATGACATCGGTAGGAAGAAATCAGAGCTGTGACAAAGGTCTAAACAAACACAGCGTTCCATCAAAGATATCTCTCAGGAGTGCATTCAGACTTATAACACATAAAATTAAAAATCACTACTGAAACCATTCATTCCAGACCACAACATATACTGAGAACAACAACTCCTGATTGTATTATAAAGAAAATATCAACAGCAGAACATTACAAAGCTCCTTAGCATGAGTTCGAACGGAACAGGATACAAGTGGTCCTATTGGACAGAGATAAATACAGAGATACAATATAATAGAGAATAGAACACCATAACAGGGCTCTCCTACGCCTCTTGTCTTCTGACCCCATCTACACCAACCTCTCTTTCTGTTGGTTGGCTGCCTATTTGATCTGCTGCCAGCACGACTGACAGTTCCTCCTTTCTCTTCACTCGGTTGTCTTCTGTTTCTTTCCATTAGTCGGGAGTTCTACTACGTGTTTTCTGCCACGCTCTTCTGCCACCTGTGCTTTCTCCCGCAACAACCGCGCCACCTGTCCTCTACTCCTTTGCAACCTTGACATCTCTCTGCCTACCATGGTTGTGTTCCACCACGTATTAGCCGCAACTCAAAAGCTGTTTAATTTCAAAACAAGGGCCCAAACAGGCCCCGACCACATCCTATTGACTCGCCCCGAGTCAATCATTCTGCTCTATTTCTACTTCCATGTGTCTGCTCAGCCCTGCACTCTACTCTTCCTGCCTCCTTTCTTCCGGATGTCTAAACAAGGGCCCCAATAATTTCCAAGAAGTGATCCATCTAAGGTGAATCTTCGTTCTTGTAGGAACCTTATTTTGGGAACGTATGTCTAATGATGACTATGCTTACCACAATTCTCACAAGGGTTAAGATCAAAACATTGGTCTTCATATGGCCAACTTGATCACAATGTTGGAGCCTAACAATTTGTTGTGGTTCTGGAATAGGAGCAAGTGAAGATGAATCATCCTGAAGAAACCTAATACTATGAAACTGGATGGGCTTGGAATAGTTTAGAATATTAAACGATGCACCCATATCCAAGGTCTATTATTATCCTACTGTTAACAACTTCTTCCCAAGGTTTGATGATGGGCTTCAGAAGTGCAGGTTGAACCTATGCATCTTTATGCAAATCTGCTCCTAAAATGACCTCACAAATCTGATTATTCTCTAATTGTTGATGGGAACCAGACTCAAAAAGAGAGTTTTTCTAAACAAGAACTAGTTCATAATCACGACTCTTTTGTTATATTTCATCTCTCTAAAACTAAGATTTGAGTTGCAAAAACTCAATGTTGTCTTATGCATTTGTAAATAGGTTAGAATTTCAAATAGAGTTTCCTTTCTAATTTTGATTGTGTTATTAGTAGTGGATAGTATCATAGTATTTAGTGACACTAGCACTCCATTAAGTTTGACAATTTTCTTAGAACATAGAGAAAACACTTGCAATCAAATTTTAAAAGGGTGTCGACTTCAACAGAAGATGCACCCATCAAAATACTTCTCTAATTCACAATGTGACCATTAGTCTATGATACTAAATAAATTACAACCAGAGTTGGAATGTAAAATCATCCCACATTAGGATCCCATTGCAACAAGATTTAATAAATTCTTTTATAGTTTTCAACACGTTTCAGTCAATGCCCAAACACAAGTACCTCAAAAGGATCCATTCTTGTGATGAGTTTCATTGCAATCACAAAAAAAAACCTCTATCTTCTTTCTACGAGCAAAAAAAATTATGTGCATATTTTTCTTCACTAAGGAGAATCCACAAGCAATCGAGGTTCAAAAATTTTCTCATCTAAGAACAAACCTCCCCACTTGTATATCTTGGATATTTATCTTCTTGAATCTTCAATGTCAAATTTCCACAAGATTTGATACCACTAGTAGGATGTGAAGACAAAATGAAAGAATGGGAGTAAAATCCACTTTCATGAAAAATATTATTCTTATAAATACAACATTTTAACTATTGGATTTAACTTCCAAGGTTTCTTGGACATGTAGTAACTTTCAACCATAACCTAACGAATTAGGTGTCCAACATAATGTATAAATAAATCCTTTAAGGATGAGAATGTAGCAATGGGAATGATTAGAAAAGAAATTTGTAGTCCCATTAAATGGCCACATCTCCTAGCTCTTGTTCCTAAAAATTATTTTGTGGTTGCATGTGAACTAATTTTTATTGTATGATAATCTAGATTTGTTGAGTTATGATATGAATGGATGATATCGTTTTGACATCTTTTATTTACTATATTTTTGTTGTCTAACTCTAGTTCTCAACCATTTTTGGTGTCTTAGTAAATAGTTAATGAATTTATAGTCAATAATTGATGTATAAATTGTTATTTTTGTGGTGATTAGTGATCAATTGTGAAAAAATTGGTTTTAAATATGCCTTAAATGGTGAACAAGGTCAACATATATTGACAATGCATGGTGAAAACATGGGATTGGAATGTTTGGGTGTTATAGCATTCCAAGAAAAGGAAATCACATCAAGAGCGAAGAAGAATCAATATCGCCAAAGCATTCTGGCATGTAATCATCCAAGAAAAAATAGTTGATACCCTATTATGAATTTTGGTAGTAGTAGTATTAAGACTTTGGAAGAACATGAAGAAAAGATGGATCATTGAAGAGCATAGGCATGTATTACAATCTTATCAAAAATCAAAAATTAGACAGAGGACACCTCCAACCTAAGAATAAAGGATCGACTAGAGAATATTTCTTTATGAGGTTTAGGAATAGTTTCATCATATTCAAACTTCATTTATAGTGGCTTTATTTAAAAAAATGTAGTTGTTAAATTATTTTAATTGTTTTTGCACAAACATCAAAAGCATTGAACAACCTTTCATGGAGAAATGCATCCCATCTTTTAGTGTTTCATTACTCTTATTGTATTGGTTAATGCTTATGATTAAATTTTTTGGTGAAAATACATTATTTTTATTATTAGATAAAATCTATTTTTTGTAATGTTGTGTGCATATTGGTGTCAAGAAAAAAAAAGGATGTGGAAATGTACAAACCAACATATATTAGAGGCCATCTATAAAGAGTTTCATTGAAAAAATACTATAGTATATTGAGATATTAAGTTCACATGAGAACTCTCCACTTGTTCATTTATGCAACTCTATCATATGTATAAAGTGCTTACTCCTCTTATTAAACCTAAAGTTATATTGGAGGAAACCATGCCTGAAGGAGAAAGGGTTCATGGTGATATGGTTTGAAGATTACACATTCACTAAACTACAACCAGAGCATACATTTTCCCTTGCATGTACAATATGTAACAATTGAAAGATTATATAGATGTATACTACATAAATCTACTCCAAATTAGGTAAACGTATTGGCTATTTTACCCTATTAGCATATAATGTATGTATAATCTTCCCACTCCCAATTAGAAATTAATATGAGAGTGATTGAAAGCATAAAGAGAAACCAATGACCCCAGAAAACTAGTGAAGTTATGAGATAGCGCCAAATCATTTAAGGAAATTAGCTAAATGCGGTACTCCACTTAGAGTTTCAAGTTAGAAGTTCAATGTTCCATGATACTAATGAGCATATCATATAGAGAGGAGGGCATAACACATTTCTACAAGAATTGGATCCTTGTGCTCTTGGAATTTATAAAGAAAAAACCATCTTCAATGAGGTGGAGATCGTCTCCAAAAACTTGGTCCATGCAATAGGTAAGTTCAAGAATCATTTCCTTGGTTAACGTTTCAAACTATTTATGGCCATCTACCTTTGGATTGTTAAGTATATTATTTTAAACCATTCCCTAACATGTCCTTTGGGATATATATATATATAGAATATATCTTTAAATCAATGTATTTTTCCCAAAAAAATATAATTTGAAGCATATTCACTATTATCCCATGATTTGTAATGATATTTTTGCCCCACTCTATAACTTATCTTGAGAAGGAATGCCCCAAGTTCTCCCCCACAATTTTGGTTTTCCTTAGATTTGATTAGTAATGGATATATATCTAAGAATGGAAGCTATGTACATACATATGCATCTCCTAAACCTCACCATTCCTTTCCAAATAATATTTTGGATAGGCTCTTTCTAAAATAAATAAACTACCAAGCTACTCTATATGGCCTCAACACTACCATGAAGGTTAGGGTGAATAGAGAATGCCCCAATTATCCTATTTTTTAGGCGCACACACCTTCCATGATTTTGGTAACATAAAAATTATGGTTAGAGATTATATATATATATATATATATATAATCATCTATATATATTATCATCTATATGTGGAACCATCGAAAATGCATGACTTAAAGGGCGTCCTAGTTGGTCATGTATAAAGTTTGACTTATTATCATATTTACCGAGAGGAGAAGTTGGAAAAGGAAGAAATTTTTGTAGATTCTAGTTCCATGGTTAAAGTGAGTTGGAGAAGACTTCACAACATATATAGATCTACATAAGTCTGAATACAAGGGTATTCATGCAATCCAAAGATCTAGTGATCTAGAGCTAGATTCACTTCTCCATAAGATATGAGGGTAGGTAATTTTAAAAATACCGCAAGGCCCAACCATGGCACTTCCCAAGGTTATAAGATGGAGTCAACTTTGGTCACAAGAAACTCATTTATTCATTCCAATAGTCCTTTCCTTCAATGAGCTTGGATGTTATTAGGTAGGATAGGAAGAAAACCAAAAAAAATACTATTGCTAAACAAAAAAAAGTTTCATTTCAACAAAAAAAATCACATGAAGAAAGGTCCATCCTAACTTATAACCCACTTCTACACCCAAATCCATTACGTATATCAATGGAGCTACCACTTACACCAAGGAAGGGACAACATGTATGACATCGTTCACCAATTTTTTATTCCAACCTCTTCATACTAACTAACAAGTCAACAAGGAATTTTCTAACCTCGACTTAGAAATATTCATATTTGATTCAATAAATAAAGCAATGAAGAGGTAAGTACACAAGCACATGAAACACAAAACTAGCTATATTCATAGTCTTTCATACAAAGAAAGAAGCTAACCTCAATAAAGGACACTGGACTTAAAACAATAACATTAATTTTTCTCATGCTTTGAAATTTGTGCCATCTATGGTCATGTTAGGGCCTAAATTTTACTTTGTAAAGCATTTTGTTACACACACACACATACTTGGGTTTTTTTTTTATATGTTTTAACAAAGGGCTAGAATCAAACAAATAATAAATCGTAGACCCAAATATCCCCCTTCTTCATGGTCAATTCATGGTTCCTAGTGAAAAATTCATAGTGTGATTAAAGTTCCATTGCATTTCCCTACTCGAACAAAACCAAATAACTATAAACTGTTAGTTATTGTTGACTTAAGCGCTTGGATTTGAGGAGTTGGTCATGCTCAGGTTTAATCCCTAGTAAACCCTTTCGATAGATTATGATGGTTGTCCATATGACATTATATGGTCCTCTATCCGCTAGCCACAAGATCAGGGATGACAAGTTGGATTGCCTAGCCCTTTTATTGTTTTGTTTTGTGTGGGGCTTGTAATACTAATAAATTGAAACATATAGCATAAATTATTTATTTTCATGGAAGGTACTCTATTAGACATTAACACAAGCTAAACAACATCACAGGTAAACACTTGGTGAGTGAAACCTCTAGGATCGATCATGTCATGCATTCACTAGCTTAAACCTTTATCAAACTATAGGCTTGAGAAAAAAATTTCCATGTACAACTACCTTTAACACCTTAGTGGTGATATTATATGTCTCCACATGGACATAATGGAATATAATTAGTGATTAATATTTGATTTATATGTAAATATGGGTTTTTCTTCCATATTTATTTTTTTAATATAAAAATATTCCCATTGTTTATCATGATAAATAGTATTTTTTTTACATTATAATAGTTTTTTATTTTTATTTTGTTCTATCCCTAAATGAGATGATCATCGAGGAGAATTAGCTCATTGAATCTTGATGTATTGCTTTGGATACAATGGCCACATTCATTCACAGGGAAGAGTTGGTTCAACACCAAAAACCAATCCTTTTGGTTCCAAGAATGAGCATAATTAAGAGGTAATGGAGGTCGCAAGTGGAGGCAGGGTTACATATGAACCATTATTCCTCCCTTTGTCCATGAGATGCCATTGTACTTTTGAGAATAGTCACTCCAAGTGAAATTTATGATTTTTACAAACATAGTTTTACTCCAAATTTGGTATCTTAAAGAGGGAGAGATATGTGGTATCCTTTTGTTCATTCTTCATTTAACTAATGTAAACTCTCAATCGATACATGTGTATAAATTATTTTGTCCAGTCTTATATTTTATAGGCAATCATTTTAAGGGATGTAATATATGACGAAAAGGAGAATCACTCACTTGGAAAGTGGAAGAAAGAAGGACATTCCAAGCAATAAAATCATACTAGGGTAACATATGAAGCTATGGAAGCTACTACTAGTACATACAAAAGGAATATTCACCACTAATCAAGCAGAAAATTTAAAAAAATGAAGACAAAATTCAATAACATAGATAAGGAATGCATGACTTCCATATTGATGATGACACTTTAGCATGAGTCACATTTGGAGGAAGTATCCAAGTACATGACACTAATTTCGATAGGAAAATCGAGTTGTATTGGCACAAGAAGGTGTTGGTTGCTCAATCCTCCATGGTAAAGACAATAGTCTACATTAACATTTAGATATAGTTGGGTCCTTTGTAGAGACAAAAGATGGATATATAACACAAGCAAACATGCATGGAGATTCAAAATGATATATTGGCTCGTGATATATGGGGGGTTGAATTGCATCTAATGCAAGGCATTGACTCGAACTCAAATCACCCCATTAGCTTAGACTACAATGATGAATAAAGTAAATCACAATTTTCATTTGAAAAATCTTTATTTAAAAAGAAAAAAATTCTTCCAATTAATTATTCTAGCAATAAAGTTTATTATAATCATCCTCACATCAAATTATGAGAGAAATGTTGCAAAATATTATATAATTTTTCATATAGATTGATTCTTCTTCCATAAGAAACCATAAATAGTCCCTCATATTAATGTGATAATTGAATGGTTGGAGCATAAAGTTTTTTAATAGTCAACTTTTATTTATACAAAAAAAATTGATTAATTAATTTGTTTTTATTTACACATTTTGAAATTATTAATAACATAAAAAATTGTTTTATTAGTAAAAATTTAAAATAAATAAATGCAAACTATATATGTAATAAAAATTAATGTAATTGATTTTTTAAGAAAAACATCATAGCACAATTTGCATATTATTTTATAATTTCAAGTTAAATATAAATGAATTGTGGAATCAAATGATTATATATATTTTTTAATTATTAAATATTTTAATATAATTATTGTTGTAATTAACATAAGAAAAAATATTATAATTCTTATTCCATTACTTTGTTAAAAAAATTATAATAATATCATTTTTATATTGTTTTATAATTTAAAATTAAAATTAAAGACAAGTTAATTTGTAATATTAATTTATTAAAAAATATAATCAAATAATTATTTGCTATATTAATATATTATTTTTTAATTCGAATTAAGTATAAGTGAATGTATAAAAAAAAATTGAAGAGTATGTAAACACGTGAAGATTTTATAAGTGTGTATATAGTTCTTTTGAAAAAAATATATAAAAATAATAATATTATTATTTTATTTAAAAAATGTGAAATGATTTTCATTAATAATTTATTTTATAAATTTAAAAATACTTAAAAAAAACTACCACAATTAATTATGAGTTTTTATTTATTATTGAAAATATGACAAGAGCTTTAATTTAAGCTATACCACCTCAAAAATAAAGATGATAACATCCCTTAAAATATGATTGATTCTTATAAAGTAAAATTTTCGTACCTTAGCCCTTTTCGTATTCAATAGTGGTATATATATGGGTGGAATCAGCCCAGTTCGGGGAGACCCACTACACATAACAACCTTTATCGTTCGCTAGCACGTCCGAGATCCAAAAATAGTTAGCAAATTTCAACATAATCCAAACATTTGTACGTCAATTATAACTACTGTTATGCATGTGTTATGATTTTATTATTATTATTATTATTATTATTTTATATATATATATAGAATATGAAAATTGGTGGCATCACCCTCACTTAATGGTGTTACATTTCTAAATCCACTTACATAACAAGAATTGTGTTGAAATTAAGGTATATATGTGAAAGATAATTTAGTATTTCTATACATGCCAAAGTTTGAAATAGCGCTGGAGGAGATAAATGTGAGGGAAAATTTACAACCATCAATATTGTCATTATCTAGACAATTTTAGATTATATATATATATATATAATTTTCTACACACCAAAATGTAGATTCTATGAAGTGCATTTTAGTTATAGAAAACTAAATTGTGAAGACTATGATTTTCATAAAAATGGTTGAATTTAAAATGCTATGTGAGTTTGATTTTTCAAGTTTGTCTTGGGAAAAATAAATCTGATGGTAAATAGGAATTAAATTGATTTTTGTTTTTTAATTCAATATATTATTGAGAGCTAAGTTTGAGTTTACAAATAGTAATAATTCGAAATACCTAGTCAGGTTAGGCACAAAGATTAACAATATCTAAAGTAATATAAGCACAATTATGACAGAAAAAATACTTTAGTATATTGCACAATGTATTTGATATAATGTAAGATTAGGCACAAAGATGAGCAATATCTAAAATATAGACACACTTATGATAGAGATATACCTCTGATACATTGTACAATTTAGTGAAACGTCAATGGGACTTAAGATAATATCAATCAATGAAAAAGAAAGGGTTATAGAGACTTTCAACGTTATTACTTTTCAAGAGTAAAAACAAAAATATTTCATGAATAATGTGCTTAGAGATCAAAGAGATGTTAGATGTTGATTTAAGTTTGCAAGTTGTCGTTGTTTTAAATTTTATAAAAGAATTTGAGCAATGTGAATATAATATTGCAAAATACTTTGTGTTTGTAGTGGTAGGTGTGAGGTTTGTACAATGTGAAGAAGAGGAGATTTTAATTTTCCCTGTATCTGATATACATACACATGATTATCACTTCGTTCAAGTTGTTGTGGTGTGCTAATTAAGGCAGTACTGATTACTAACTAAAGCCCTCACACCATGAGTTTTGTCTCTTAGACAGTGAAAATCATTGGTCCAAATGCGGAGGCACATCTTGTTCCACATATTTGCATCCCACCCAGGAAAAACTTGCAAACAAAGATATTGGAGAAACACTAAACAGTTATTGGTGAGGAGTATTTTGACACATTGGGAATTGTAATCTCTTTGTTTGTGTAAACATGGTTGCGCGTTACCAGAATGTGAGTTTTTTAATATTTTGAAGGTGGAAATATGTGGTTGTATCTATTCATAACTTCATTAAATTTGACTCCCAGGCTCGGGTATCCTCTAAAACATTTTTTTGGGTAGAATTTTAACTTGTGATGCCATTATTTAATGCAAGAAAACATGTACGGCATACATGGAAAAAATTTATGTTCAAGAAGATTCACTCAGTGATTGAAAACTAAAAACATTCCAATAAGAAATTATGCATAATCACCACAACGTATAAAAGATAAATAATCTATTAATGAGCATTGCTGAAATATAAATGTAAAGAATATGGAAGGAATTTATCTTTAAGAATATTCATCCAGTGATTGCAGAATTTAAACATTCCACTCAATAGCAGGCTTTGTTGCATGTTCATTCTCTACAACAATTCAACCTAAAGCTGAAACTATAATTCCACAAGGATGGGAACCTAGGCCAATTATATCACTTATATACAATGAGCTCATAATTTTTTTCCATTCACAAAGTCACATAGAAAACACAATTGTAAAAATTTACTCAAATAAACCCATGACATTCTCAACTTCCAGCTCTCTTTTCCCTGCAAACTGCACAACCCATGAAAAATAATCCCTTCTTCTATGATAAAATCCCTCAAGCTATTCTATTTCCCTCCAGGGCTTTATCTCTACTGGTAAGGAAATCTCAATGTTAGAAGCTCCAAATAGTTTCAGATAGTTCCACCAACAATCCCAATGCATGCATGCATCCAGTTATCTTCTCAAACTATAATAATAACAAGTATTAACACATACATCCACTAACAATGTCTCTCAAGAATATTCTCTCGAGGATGCAAGAACTCCTCCCTATTTAACAATGTAAATAGCGTTGCTATTCATAATTTTATTTGAGTCACAATGTAATATATTTATCAAAAGAAAGAAAAAAGATTTTTTTTATTATTAAAATTGACTTATTAAAGCATGGGTTTCATTCTTGGGTCAATTATTTTTAGGTCAAATCCTCCATTGCATGCTTCTAGGGTTTATGTCAAGTGTCATTGTCCATGTCATAATGTAAAGAATTATTCTTGGGATTTATTTGTCAAAGAAGAAATTTAGTTTATTATATTTTAGGTCTTCTAGGCCTCCTCCACCAAGTCAACCTTAAAATTCGACAAGTCAGCCTAAAGCTGGGCAACAAAATCACTATATAGAGGCAACAACTTGACCTCATTTGCCAGTCACTCACAGCGAGTTCGATATGTAGTTTCTGGGCTAAGAAAAAGTGTGAATTCCAAGGAAGAAGAATAAAAGGATAGGGAAGAAGGAGGTATTTCTCAAGCGTAAGAAGTCAATATTCTCTCTCTTTTTCACACGTGTGAAACTATGCAGTTGCTCAAAAGGCGTCGAAATTCTACAGTTACTAGGAGGCCAAAAAAAATTTGTTGGTGGTCGAAATTCTGCAACTAGGAAGTTAAATTTATGGATTGTTGTTGGCTTGGAGTTGTTGGACGAGAAGAGACTACTATATCATCTTGGAAGGTTGACTTAGTGGAGGAGGAAATTTTTTTGGTCTAGGGTTTTGGTTCATCTCAATTTGAATTACTGAAGGAAGAGTTATTGACTCAGTTTTTCTCTATATAGGGGTTTTATCCCTCGCATCCAGTGTCCTTGATCTTCATGTTTTGTTGTTGACAATTGATTGATGAAACAAAGATAAAAGAAGAGCATAAAAAATTTAATAACAACATAATAATATCATAAGTAGTTATCAACATAAGAAAATATTTATGTCTCTAATTTTCTAACATGGTATCAGAGCCAAGGTCAAGAAGAACATAAAAGGCAGGTCAAAATTCTACTGAGGAAAGAAAGACCAAGGAAAATTCATTAAAGGGAATCATACAAAGTGAAAAAATTACTATCTACAGGAACTATGACAAACTCAATGAAGTGATAAAACAAATTAGAAGGGGCCTCCAACAATAGGTCTTGGAAAAAAGAGAATAAACCGCATTCTAAAATAGAACAAAGTTTTGGATCTCGTTCAAGGAAAAATCAAGAAGCCTACAAATGGATCAAGTGAAGCAGAGAAAGAAAAGTTTAGTGAAAATGAAATCTTGGCTATGAACCTCATAGTGGATGGAGTTAAGGATAACCTAATTCCATACATATCCAACATAAATTCTACCCAAGAAATGTATGAGGCTCTCTCCAAGTTATTCACAATCAAGAACATTGGTCAAATAGAAAGCCTCCAGAATGAACTAAGAATTGTTAAGATGACAAATGATGATATTGTTTCATCATATTTTATAAGGATATCTAGAATCAGAGATGAACTCAAAGAAATAGATGAAGTTTTCCTAGAAAAGGAGCTTGTAATTACTACCCTTCTAACGCTACCAAAATCTTGGAGTGTTTTTACATCAGGACTTAACAGTTGGAAGGATACACCAACATTTGAACAAATGTGGAATGCATGTAGTCAAGAAGAAGCCAAAATATCGTTAGTAAACAACAAGAAGGAGGATGAAGAAGAAAACACCTTGAATGTCTATTATGCTCATCACAAGAAGAAGGGAACCTTTGAGAAGTTTAATGGACCAAAGAAGAAAATGAACCTCTCCAAGATTGAATGTTACAATTTCCACAAGATGGGTCATTACAAAATTCATTTTTGTGAGAATCCAAGTAATAAGAAGAGAGATAGGGATCAAACAAATTTCACCAATGAAGCTCCATCTAACAAGAACAATATTGAAGAAGAATTAGATGTCAAGGATTTATACTTCTAAATCCTCTCTCTCACGCACATCTATCTTAGTCCTCTATCTTTAAAATTGGTTTCCTTCATGTTTTGATTTCTAGAATTTGTAGGTCTAACATGTCATGTTAGAACATCTTTCTTTTGAATTTTCGAATAAGTTGTAGGTATACCTTAAAGATTGGATTAAGAGAGATCCTTCACCATTTTACCAAAAGAATATTATATTATTCCTTGTCTCCTATTTTGTGTTTGGTTTCTCTCTCATATCAAAATATGTTTGTATTGTAAGCTAATAAACTTTATCTTATATTTTTCTTGGTTAGAAAAGCATACTAAATGCTCAAAGATTATGAAGAAGACTTCAAAGGAAAAACTTGAGGCATGTAAGAATTTATGCTGCAAAGAAATCCCTTCAAGAATTGATCTCCTACAAGGTTTGTTAAGAAACAAATCAACGGTATGTCATAAACTATAGGTTTTGTTATAAAGCTCTCTTCATATAAAAGGTATTGTTAGGACTTTATAATGTACCTTTTTGACCATACATTTTGCTATCATTCCACTCTTTTCCAGTCCATATTTAAAGCCTATACTATCACTTTCATCCATTCTTCCAAAGGTATATAAGATTCTTCTCTTTACTATATGTTTAATTTGTTTTACATATAATTTTACATCACTTTCATATTTAATCATTAATCGAAGATATATAGTTGCTGAGACAGTTTGACGACTGCAGTTAATTAATTATGGCTATCTAAAGACCACGTTGCTGAAACAGTTAAAAAGTACGAAAATCTCGTTGCTAAAACAGCCCGTGATTTGCGATTCTGAAGCAATATTTCAGGCACGACAGCAACGAGAAAATATAAGTAAGTTGTTACACTGGCCGTAACAACTGTACCTCGAAGCCAGGACCATCGTAACCATTGTAACAGCATTTTTCTATGGAAGAACAGGATATTCTATTTCAATATAAAATATCAGATCGGGTTAAGAATAGGATATTCTATGATGTAACCAATTGCGTAATAGATGTCTCCTCTTTAAAAAGAGGAGACATCAACATTAGAGGGAGACTACGAGGGCTACGAAAGGTTTATTTGGAAAGAGACTTACAGAGAAGGAACGTGAATCCTTTGTAATATGTTATATTTGACAAATGAATAAAATCTTATTCTGAGCATTTCATTTTAATTCCTTCTTCAGGGGAATCTTGTGAGAAGGAAAGGGCCCACCTTCTTCACAAGATTCACCCATTTATTTCCGTAGTTTGTTAACTGTTATTTTCATTTATGCCTTGTTAAACTCTGTTTGCTAAAATAATTTATGCAGTATTGGAACTCTGTTATCTATTGTTGAAACTCTATTTCCATTACTTGTTGCATTGTTTTCATACAATTCATTCCTAGGTAATTGTGGATTATTTCAATTATTGATCTTATTTACAGAATGAGTTTGTGAAAGCTTGGTAATTAGAAACAGGTGTTGAAGATTCCTACTTGGGGAATAGGGTCCTGTTCTCTGTTATAGCATAATTGGTCTTTCCTTCTGCAGATTGGTTTCCTTTCCTAGATTGTTGTCTTTTTAATGTAATCCAATATTCTTTTGGTGATTATCTGCAATAGAAATATTGTCTTTTCTTAACTCAAGTAGAATTCAGTTTGTTGAAGCAAGGTGTGATTAGTGTAATTTTTACTACAACATTTCATTGCTTTTGAGATTGAGCATATACAGTGTGTGATTGCCTTTGAAATAAACAGACTTCCTTGGGTTGACAATTTATGTAGCACTTGATTGTTTAAATTAATAAGCAATTAAAGTGACCAACATTTTGGCGTCGTTGCCGGGGAAGGCAATTATAGATTTCAAAATCATTGATGTTTTTCTTTCAGATGTGCAGATTGCATGAGAGGACGCGGAGCCCATAAGAAAACTAACCCTACAGGTGGCAAGGGCAAAGGAAGGGGAGGAAGAAAGACCTTTATTGACGAGATCGTATCAAAAGCTGAATCTTCTCAAAGGCTAAGCTTTCGAAGGCCAAAGCCTCAACATTCCCCTCAATCGAACTACGAAACAGAAGAAATTGTGAGCCCTGAAAACATTGAGGAACCAGCAGAAAGCATTGAAGAACCAACAGAAAACGTTGAAGAGCCAGTAGAAAGCGTTGAAGAGCTAGCAGAAAACGTTGAGGAACCAACATAAAACATTGAGGAGCCAGTAGAAAACATTGAGGATTGAGCAAGTGCAGTAGGAGATCAAGCAATGGAGGGGAAAAATGAAGGATTCTTCAGTGGAGGACAAGTAGATCCTGAAGGAGAGGGAAAAGATGAGAATTCTCTCTCTACCTTGGGATTTCCTATTGGGGATATTCCTAGAGGAGCAACTCCCATGAAGAATATCCCACTTTAAGCTTTACCTAACTTTCATGGCTTATCTTCTGAAGATCCTGACGAGTTTCTTTTCGAGTTTGATATATTATGCAAAAGTTATGATTACATTACTAATGCTCAAAAATTGAAGCTATTTCTAACAACACTAAAAGGAAATGCACTAATATGGTTCATGAGTCTGGGAGGCCATGTAATCACAACATGGGAATAGATGAAACAGAAATTTCTGCTCAAATATCAAGACTACTGTCGGACAAGAGAAAAAAGAGAGGAACTATTTAAGATGGTACAAAAGGAGGACGAGAATCTGGAGGACTTTGTGGAAAGACTACAATACAAGTTGCAGAGATCCAATCATCCCGATGTAAGTAAGGATATTCTTAAAACAATATTACTAAAAGGGGTGAGGGATGACTGTCTAGATATGCTAAATATGCTTTCTAAAGGGGACATATCTAAAGAATAATATGATGAAATTGTTAACCTCTGTAAAAGATGTTCAAGAGGAGCTACAAGGAACAGGTCAAACAGCAGGGATACCACATATTCAAGAGTTCAAAAATCAGCTAGTGGAGGAGCAACAAGAGCCGAAATAGGTAATGTACTTGAGGAATTTAAAACTTAAATGTTAAGTTCTTTTGCTTCACATATTGACACCTTGCAGGTTAAGTAGAAACAAGCTGAAGCAGAAGTAGCCTTGGCTGTCTTTTGCCCCAAATGTAGAGATAAACACCCACTAAGGGAATTCCCATTGGAAAAAGTGTCAATTTGCACCCTTTGTGAGATCATGAAACACAACAATGCCCTTCTTTACCAGGAATAAAAACAACATTGCAACCAACTGAAGAAGAAGTTGAAGCAGTCTATTTGCTGACACAGAGAAGGCAGTGGCAACCACGAGGACAAGGTATGAACTCTAATATGCCATTTACATCTTCTAATCGTTGGAACAATTATCCTTCTTTTAGTCAAGCAAATTACCCTCCCTTTAACCAAATGCAATACTCGCCCTTCAATCAAATGAATTACCCACCCATACAACAAACAAACCCTCCCTTTGTAGATCCTGCAATGTGGACTCCTTGGCCTCCACAACAACAATCTTACTTTAACCAATGGAATATGAATTGGAGGGGTCAAAAACTCCCATTTCCAAATCAATTTCCTCAATTTCAGCAACCACTTCCTCTACCATCAGGTGCTACACCAAATAATCAAATGATAAGACCCCAGCTACCTATACAACCAAATCCTAACCCCAATAATAAATTTGTGCAAGTTATTGATATTCAGAACCAGCCGATACTTCCTGTTTTCCCTGCACAAAGTAATGACATTCATTTACGATCTGGGAAAATGGTTGAACCCATTATCGATGATGTTACCTCTTTTGATTTTGATAAAGAAGAAACTGAAAAACATGATTCACATAAAGAGGTACAACCACCCTCTAATAAGGGTGCTGAAACAACAGAACCACCATTTCCTAAGCGTTTATTTTTAACTAGAACGCCTGAGCCACCTTCTTTTAATCTTCTAGGGGAATTACAGAATCTGTATGTTAAAATTCCACTTTTACAAGCACTAAGAGATGTACCAATTTATGCCAGAACGATGAGAGATATTTGTGTTAAGAAACCCAGTAGGAAAGCTAAAGATCCCCTTACAGTTCATGTTATGGGTGATCTATCTGCATTAATGTCTGGTAAAACTCCCCTAGTTAAATATGGTGATCCCGACCATCCTACTATCATAGTGCAAATTGGAAAAAAAATAATCCCTCAAGTTCTGGTAGATTTAGGTGCTACTATAAACATTATGACTCTTGAAACTTCACAACTGTTACAGCTAAAGAACGTAATCAGAGATACACCAACCATTCTAGAGTTAGCTGACCGTTCTATAATCAAACCAAAAGGAGTTATTGAAGAGCTAATCATTTCAGTTGAATCCTGGAATTACCTAGCCAAATTTGTGGTGTTACAGACTAAAACAAAGTTGGGGGGACATCCTATAATTTTGGGAAGGCCCTGGCTAGCTACAGTCGATGCCTTTATCAGCTGTAGATCGGGTTCAATGACAATTTCCAATGGATATGAAACTAAGCAGCTTACTCTCTACCCTCACGCTACACCCATGATTAATAATGATAATTCTGTGTGGATGGACTATGATGATCATGCTATTCAACCTATTTTAACTATCGGACAAGCTTTAAGCCTTAAAGATACCACTGAGGATGAGATAATTAATAATTTTATTTGTGAACCCTCCTCTGTGATTCCAGAAACACATAATTAGCTAGCTGCACTTTTGAAATTAGATACCCAAGAAAATCTTAAACTGGAAGATCTTCCTCAAACATCAACCACCATCTCTTCTAAAAGTATAATAGTAGAAATCGAACCTGGAAAAACACTGAACATAAACCCCAATTTGACAGTTACTGAAACATATAAATTAATGAAGTTACTGCTTGAAAATAAAGAATCATTCGCATGGGACTATACAGATATGAAAGGAATCTCTCCTGAATTATGTACTCATCGGATCTATATCAAGGAAAGTTGTCGACTAGTCTGTCAACCCCAATGACAAATGAACCCTAATTTAAGAGAAATTGTCAAAGAGGAACTTCAAAAATTGCTTAATGCAAGGTTTATATATCCTATAGCTGACAGTGAATGGGTTTCCCCATTTGTAATAGTTCCTAAGAAAAACGGGAAATGGAGTGTGCGTAGATTATAGAGCCTTAAACAAAGCCACTCAAAAAGACCACTTTCCTTTACCATTCATTGACCAGGTATTAGATAGTTTGTCAGCGAAGAAATTCTTCTCCTTTTTAAATGTGTTTAGTGGGTATAATCAAATCAGAATTGCACCCCAAGACCAAGATAAGACCACTTTTACTAGTCCTTTGGGAACTTTTTCCTATAGAGTTCTCCCATTTGGACTATGTAATGTGCCAGCAACCTTTCAAAGGGCAGTTATAGGAATCTTTTTTGATATGTTGAATGAGTCCATGGAAATATTTATGGATGACTTTACCCCTTATGGTGTGTCTTTCAAAGATGCATTACAGAATCTTGAGAAAGTTCTTAAACAATGTATATAAGCTCACCTCTCCTTAAGCACCGAAAAATGTCATATGATGATGAGTGAAGGGGTAGTGCTTGGAAATTTTATTTCATCTCAAGGAATTCAGGTGGATCCATCCAAAATACAAGTCATTCAGAACCTTCCTATTCCTAAAACACAAACAGATGTGAGAAGTTTCTTAGGACATGTAGGATATTACAGGAGATTTATTAAAAAAAATTCCAAAATAGCTTCTCCTTTGTTTTTGTTACTCATGAAAATTACTGAATTCAAGTGGACTAATCTTTGCCAGGAGGCCTTTCTAGAACTCAAGCATCAGTTATCCACAACTCCTATTTTGAGAGGACCTGATTGGGCACTTCCCTTTCATATATCTTCTGATGCTTCGGATACTGCAATTGGAGTTGTCTTGGGACAAGAGGAAAACCATCTTCCTTATGATATCTACTTTATTAGTAAGAATATGACTCCTGCTGAGCTTAATTATACAGTTGCCGAAAAGGAATTTTTAGCAGTAACTTATGCTATTAATAAATTTCGACATTACATTACTGGTTACTCTACTTTTGTCCATATTGACCACTCGGCTATCAAGTATCTAATGAACAAATCTATCACAAATGCTCAAGTCACTAGATGGTTATTGTTATTACAAGAGTTTGATATTACAATTGTAGATCGATCAGGTAAAGAAAATGTTGTTGTTGACTTCCTTTCTCGGTTAAAAGCTGATGATAATACTCCAGTAGATGATTCCTTTCCTGATGAATATTTATTTGCAATATTTGCTCACTCACCATGGTATGCAGACATTGCCAATTATCTGGTTGCAGGGAAGTTACCATCACACATATCACATCAAAAGAAAAGAAAAATCATTCAACAAAGTGCTCGGTATCGCTGGATAAGTGGGTGTCTTTTCTACACAGGACTTGATCATGAAATCCGAAGATGCGTTAGAGAAGATGAGGTGTATGATATACTAAAAGCTTGTCATGATGGCCCTTGCGGAGGGAATTTTGCTGATAAGAGAACGGCACATAAAATTCTTAGGATGGGTTATTATTGGCCCTCACTCTTTAAAGATGCAAAGAAATATGTCCGAGCTTGTGATAGCTGTCAGAGAATGGATCAACCTAATCATAGAGATGAAATGCCATTGAACCCCTAGGTAATACCTGAACCATTTGAAAGATGGGCCTTAGATTTTATGGGACCCAATAATCCTCCATCCAACCAAAGAGTTTATATATTAGTCTGCACATATTATATGACTAAATGGGTGGAGGCTAAAGCACTCCTTAGAGCTAATGAAGAAGTTGTCCTAGCTTTCCTATTTGAAGAAATCTTTGTTAGATTTGGAGTCCCTAGAGAGCTAGTTACAGATGGAGGACCTCCCTTCACTTCTCATGGTTTCAAAGCCACCCTTTAGAAAGATCACATTCATCATAGAATGACTACACCATACCACCCCCAAGCCAATGGGTAGGTGAAGAGTAAAAACAAAGTAATAGAAGCCATTCTAACAAAAACAGTGAAGGAAAACCGGAAGGATTGGTCTCAAAGGCTCCCTGAAGCATTGTGGGCTTATAGAACTACCTGGAGAAATACTACAGGATTCTCTCCCTATGAATTGGTTTATGGTAAAAGTTTTGTTTTTCCTGTGGAATTTGAAATTAAAACCTTAAGGACTGCTTTAGCTGTTAACCTTGATTTGACTGATGCACGGACAGCTAGGTTGCAGCAGTTTCATGAATTGGATAAAAAATATTAGATGCCATTCATCAGACAACTATGATCCAACAACAAAGAACAAAATGGCATGATAAAATAATCAAGCATAAGAAATTCCAAAAAGGTAATTGGGCTTTATTGTATGATTCTCGGTTTGAAAATTTTCAAGGGAAGCTACATACAAGATGGCTAGGACCATACGAAATAGATATTGTTTTTCCCAATGGAACAGTAAGGCTCCTAACAATTGATGACTCCAAAATACCGCTATTAATAAATGGTCATCGGCTTCGTCTATACCAACCCCCTATTTCCAAAGAAGATTTTAAGGCCACTTGTATGGCAGATGCACATTATCTCTTTTTAGGGGAGCCTTCTGCCCCTCATTGCATTTGATTTTTCTGAATTGTTTTTTTAGCATTAGATTAGATTTCTTAAACTAATAATCCCTGTCAAGGGCTGGCATGTTACAATTGATTATTTTGCATATTCTTGATTAAGGAAAGGCTTACCAAGGAAGGACAATTTCACCACAAGAAGATCCAAGCTTCATTTTGAGAAGCAGTGCTCCCCTCACTTCAACTCATTCATAGTTCACTTCCCCATCTTCCAGTAACATTTCATCATTCATTCCCCTCATTCATTTTCCCTTTTTCATGTCATTCTTCCATTTTGCCATTGCTGAAATAGCACTCTACAGCAATATTTTTCCCCATTTGTCCCACTGCTAAAACAACACTCTTCAGCAACATTTTCCCTATTTTTCACATTGCTGAAACACCATTCTTCAGCAAACACTTTCCCCATTTTTCACATTGCTGAAACACCATTCTTCAGCAAACATTTTCCCCATTTTCCCACTATTAAAACACCACTCCTCAACAACACTTTCCCTATTTTCCCATTTCTAAAACACCACTCTTCAGCATCATTTCATCCATTTTTCCTGTTGCTAAAACACCATTTCTTTCTCCAAAAGATATGACTATGCAACATTTTTTGTCATTAAATCATCTTCTTCAATTCTTTCATTCTCACTTCTCTTATTCCTTATGTAATCCTATCCTTTCACTGCCTTCTCCTATGATGAAACAAACCTCTAATATAATCTCCCTCATGTTTCAAAAAGCCTCTAAAAGTTCTTCCATGACTATTGAGTTATTATAAGCAAGCACTATATTCTTCGAAGTATGAGGTATGTAAATTTTATATGTAATTACAATTAAACTATGGTTAAATTAGAAGATTTCACAAATCCACATACATTTAAAGTCATTATTTCAGCTGTAGTTGGGGGGGGATATCGAAATTATGTACCCTCATTTCACAACATACCAACTATCGTCATATTTCTTACCCATAACCTCGCCTCTTCATCGTTATTCCATGTTTTCATTCGAAAATTTACTCTGTTCGAAGTCTGATAACTTGGCCTTTTGACTGTGCATTCTACCAAAGCTGGTTAACTATGGGAGGACCTGCTATTCGACACGAGCTCGGCTCAATAGCTCTGCTTGAATTATACCCAGAGGTGTATCAAATTTTTCAGCAGACAGGCTGGGTAGGATATTTTCAGAGGCTTCAAGAGTTTGATCCACAACAGGTCCTTGAATTTGCAAAAAATCTTCAGGAATATCATTCTAATGTCCAGGGAGTTCGAATTCCAGTCTCAGAGGGTGACATAGCACAGCCTTCAGGTCTGCCAGTCACTGGCACTCGATGGTCTAGTCGAAAGCATATTATTCTGAATGCACAGCAAGATTTTCTTCTTCTAGGAGAACAAGTCGAGCTTAAAGGTCGGGGTGTCCGACTTCATTCATTACCGCCTCCTTGGCCGAAAGTTGCAGAGTTTGTTAAACATTACCTCACATGTGAAGGCCGCTACCAGGTAGTCTATCAGCATGATTTTGTCTTATTAAATCATTTACGACATGGTCGATTGCTAAATATTCCTTACTATTTACTTGGATGTATTAGAAACATGTCATATTATTGTAGACAGATAAAATTCACTCTCCTTTCCCTCACTCATCACTGTCTTGTCCAGTTATTAATCCAAAAAGGCTTTGCTGAACAAACCCTCCTTTGGACAATCTACCCATAAACCCTCAGCAAGCTACTGAAAATCTTCAATAAATTCCTGAAAATCCCCACGAGCGGCAACCACATAACATCCCTAACCCTCCAGAAGTCCCACCTGCAGAACCAATTGGCCCAAATTCCCCTCCTACCATACCCAATCCATCCCATAATTTAGCAAAATCATCTGACCCTACTATCCACATTTCTAGTGATGATTCCCAAACAGATAATCCCTCTTCCTTTGCTTCCAAAAAAAAAGAACAAACCACGACCGCCCTTCGACCAAAAAGACAAAGGAAGGCCTCAACTCAAGAAGTTATTACTTTTGATAGCCCTTCCCCTCAAGAAAAACCCATTCATAAAAGGAAGCGAACTTCTACCTTTTCTGCCTTTTTACCTAGATGACGAATGAGGGCATTAATTGAAGCAGCCACCATTGCTACTACACTAGACTCTCCACCCATTATTTTAACAGCCCATACACCATCACAACCCCAAATCCCTGAATTTTTACCTGTCTCACCCAGAGGCACTGAAACACAAGAACCAGATGCCCAGGTTACTATGACATCATTTTCTTTCGAACAAGTAGCTGTCACACAAGAACCAACTACTCATTCAATAGCTGTCACACAAGAACCAGCTATAGCTGCCACACAAGAACCAGTTACAGCTGAAACACAAGAACCAGCTGTTGACATATAGGAACTAGATGCCCAGGACGCTGCACCTCATGTAGCTGTTACACAAGAACTAGCTACTCATTCATTAGTTGCTACATAAGAACCAGTTACTGAGACTGTGACCGTTACACAAGGCCCAGTCACCATGGCTTCCCTCTTACAAGAAAATGAGTTTTTAAAATCAAAATTAGAAACCTATAAGCAAGAATTTGTAATGGCAAGGGAAGCCTATGACAAGGAGCTTAATTTGTATACCCTAGCTCACGCAGCATCCATGGAAGAGAAAGACAGAGAAAATGATAAGTATAAAGAATACATGTGCAGCCAATGTGGAAATATTTATCATCGAGCGGGCTATAAAATAGTTCAAGTTCCAATGTCGGGAGCATCTACTTCTTCTGCAGTCAAAGAGGAATGCCCTACTGTTACACAAGAACTAGTAGGGCCTTCAAAAAATTCAAAAAAAGAAGCCGATTTACAAGTACCCTGCCCTACTGTAACTGATTCTGCTACTCAAAATATACCTCATCCTACCACTTGCAATGCTAGAATATAAACTAAACCATGGGATGAGTTGGAAATAATGAACAAGTGGAGGAAAGAGTATGTCATTTCACAAGATAAAATCTTGCAGCAACACAAATTAGTTTGGCAGAATCATATATATTCAAACTGGGAGATCTTGGAGCAAACACTCCAACAATCTAGAGTTTACAAGAAGGAGAATAAAGAGCTAAAAGGAAAAATGCTCCTAATGTTTGAACTAGTACAAAAATTATTGGCTACTAGGAAACCATCTCTAAATTACTCTTTATTCCTCACAAAACGCCTTGTTTACTTTCAGTTGAAAGCAATAAAAAATGGAAGACCCCATGAGGTGCTTACATCCAAATAGTTTTTGAAAACATTTGCAGAAGCCTCCACCAGTGATCAGCACTTACTATGTGAGTTGTACCTTCACAATGAAACCATCCCTGAAAACAGAAATATTAATCTTAACCCTCTTGTTGGTGACATTCAGATCAAGGCATTTGCCTCTTTCCTTGCTAATCAGATTACATGGCATACTACTTTTCTTGCAACCAGGCATAATGAAGACAATCGTCTTCTTTAGATAAGGCCAGAACCTCAGAACTCTGCCATCTTTGTGGCAAAATATCATCAATTTTTAAAGAAACCAAGGATGACTGAACATATACAACAATTACAGGCTTCAGTAGTCCAAGATTGTCACCATTTTATTAAAGCCAAAGAAATTGCTGCCTTGAGAGCAAATAATATGTTTTGGCAACAATATTCTAAGGAAAATCAAGAGTATAATCCTTTTCGTCCTACTAATCTCAAAACTGCACTTTCTAGAGTACCCAATTACATCAAATGTGTTCAGCAATGTGTTGAAAAGTGGATAGGGTACCACTTTCATTTTCCTATTTTGTAGATGCCAGCAGAAGAATATCATGCTCATCATAGATTGGCCAACAAGTATGAAGCAGCAGCCTGGCAAAGATTGCAAAATGCGCAAGGGTTCAGAGCTTTAATAGATAGCACCTTCCATAGCTACTGCCTAAGTAATTTGCATGCCAAAAGCCAGTATCCGGACTCTGATTCAGATTAAAGTTGCCTAAGGACATGCAACCTTTTTAGTTGGGGGGATGTTAGGACTCTATAACGTACCTTTTTGACCATACATTTTGTTATCATTCCACTCTTTTCCAATCCATATTTAAAGTCTATACTATCACTTTCATCCATTCTTCCGAAGGTATATAACATTCTTCTCTTTACTATATGTTTAATTTGTTTTACATATAATTTTACATCACTTTCATATTTATCATTAATCAAAGATATATAGTTGTTGAGACAGTTTGAAGACTGCAATTAATTCATTATGGCTATCTGAAGACTGCGTTTCTGAAACAGTCAAAAAGTACGCAAATCCTATTGCTGAAACAGCCCGTGATTTGCGATTCTGAAGCAGTATTTCAGGCACGACAACAACAAGAAAAGATAAGTAAGGAAGCTTTTACACTGGCTGTAACAACTGCACCTCGGAGCCAGGACCATCGTAACCATTGTACCAGCATTTTGTTATGGAAGAACAAGATATTCTATTTCAGTTTAAAAGATCAGATCGGGTTAAGAATAGGATATTCTATGATGTAACCAATTGTGTAATAGATGTCTCCTCTTTAAAAAGAGGAGACATCAACATTAGAGGGAGACTACGGGGGTTACGAAAGGTTTATTTGGAAAGAGACTTAGAAAGAAGGAACGTGAATCCTTTGTAATATGTTATATTTGACAAATGAATAAAAGCTTGTTCTGAGCATTTCATTTTAATTCCTTCTTTAGGGGAATCTTGTGAGAAGGAAAGGGCCCACCTTCACAAGATTCACCCATTTATTTTCGTAGTTTGTTAACTGTTCTTTTCATTTATGCCTTGTTAAACTATGTTTGCTGAAATCATTTATGCAGTATTGGAACTCTGTTATCTATTGTTGAAACTCTGTTTCCATTACTTGTTGCATTGTTTTCAAACAATTCATTCCTAGGTAATTGTGGATTATTTCAATTGTTGATCTTGTTTACATAATGAGTTTGTGAAAGCTTGGTAATTAGAAACGGATGCTGAAGATTCCTACTTGGGGAGTAGGGTCCTGTTCTTTGTTATAGCATAATTGGTCTTTGCTTCTGTAGATTGGTTTCCTTTCCTAAATTGTTGTCTTTTTAATGTAATCCGGGATTCTTTTGGTGATTATCTGCAATAGAAAGATTGCCTTTGCTGTAACTTAAGTAGACTTCAGTTTGTTGAAGCAAGGTGTGATTAGTGTAATTTTTACTACAACATTTCATTACTTTTGAGATTGAGCATATACAGTGTGTGATTTCCTTTGAAATAAATAGACTTCCCTAGGTTGACAATTTATGTAGCACTTGATTGTTTAAATTAATAAGCAATTAAAGTGACCAACAGGTATGTTCATTCTCTTTTAAATTTGATTTACATTACTAACATTGTTATTTCTAGGGTTTTGAATCATAAGATATTCTTGTTAGGGTGATTAATCATTAGATTAAATCTACCCTCATTACATTATAATTCTTATGGAACCCTAAAAGGTTCTCTTCAAAACCCTAATCTAAGTGTGTGCCAGTATTGATTATGAAACCCTAGTGTACTTAGGGTTGATTATGAAGTCTAGAAATCATATTTGCTTGATGTTTAGAGTTTTGATATTGTTATAATAGAAACCCTAGTTCTTTAGGGTTTGTTGTTAATGTATTATAATCCTAGACCTTTAGTGTTTGGTAAATTAGAGTTTATAAGCAAAAACCTTGTGATGTCTATAGTCAGATTCTAGGAATAAAACCTTAGGTGTGTAATCGTTTATTTGATTGAAACCCTAGTCTTGTCAAAACGTTGTTATATGTCTAACTTTAATATATTAATGTATGTATCTTAGGATTACCTAGTAGATAGTGTTCTGATTCGTTTGTGCATGATTATAAAACCCTATATATGTATATGCAAGTGTGTTGACCTATTTGTTGTTAATCATGTTTTAGTTTGTGAGATCTAGGGTTTGTAACAAAACCCTCATAAATATTTATTTCTAGGACTTAATGATATTATTAATATGTTTTAATTTTGATCTAAAGGGTTTGCAACAAACCGTAGTAGAATCTAACATGCATAGTAGAATTGTTATTTAATTAAATTGCTAATATCTAAAGGCTTTGTGTCACAAAAGTGGAATCTAGGGTTTGCAAAAGTGAGAGTCTCATATCTTGATTAAATTTCTTTAAGTCTTAATAATATGATTTATGTTTTATGACAATAATTCTAGAAGAGTATGTTTCTCTTACTAATCATGAACCTAAATAAGTTTAGGTATCATATGTCTAAAGTTTGAATGCTTCCATTTTTGGTATAGTTAGTTTCATGCTTCTATATATTTGTATTTGGTTGTACTTGCTATTGAAGGATTTTGTAGGTACACAATCTTCAAGATGATGAAGATGTTCATATAAGCATGATGAAGGAAGATGACCTTGATAACATAAGAAGGAATGAAGCCATAAAATATTCTCTCTTTCTATAGAAAATAAAATAGTCAATAGTCATGAGTTGAGAGAGAACTTGAATAGAAGGAATGGTATATCTCCCTAGTTGAAGAGGGAGAGCACATTATGAAAAAAGAAGAAGGAGAAAACTTCCAACAAAATTATATATAACTTGCTACTAACAACATCTGAATGGTTGAGGACCTTCAAGGTTTGTATTTACTTGTTTGTATGTTTGAAAGTTTATCATTAATTGGGGTTTGTGTTTGTACATATAAATCTCTCCATAAGAAGGTCAAAGGATGCCTGGACAAGTGGATATATCTATTTTATTAAGGAGAGTTGAAGGATATGATGGCGAATGCTTGCGAGGACATCTGGTTGGCCTGTGTGTTGATGTCTAGATCCCGATGAGAGAGGGTGGTGTTGGTCATGGAGCCCTGACCTTGGATATGCATCTAGATCCATGGGTTGATGGATAGCAAGTAAGCCCGATGGTACCTATACTAGTTAAAAGCTTGAGTTCATCTTAGTCCCACCCTGATATATAACCATGGTCAGGTATCTATTCCGAGCCACTGAGAGTGTCAGCACTCTTCGCAATTCCTTTTGGAGATCTTCCATGTACCTTTATATATAGTTAATTATGAATACCTTCCTAGTTAAGAGGGAGTGTTGAAGAATGTAATTAGTGTTAGTCTTCATAATTGTACTTTAGTCATGATGTAATATATTTATCAAAAGAAATAAAGAAAAAATTATTATTAATAAAATTGACTTATTAAAGCACAAGTTTCACGCTTCGATCAATTATTTTTAGGTCAAAACCTCCATTGAAGGCTTCTAGGGTTTATGTCAAGTGCCCTTATCAATGTCATAATGTAAAGAAACCTTCTTGGGATTTATTTGTCAAAGAATAAATTTACTTTATTATATTTTAGGTCTTCTAGGTCTCCTCCACCAAGTCGGCCTTAAAACTTGACAAGTTGGCCTAAAACTGGGTAGCAGAATCACTATATAAAGGCAAGAACTCCACCTCATTTGTCACTCACTCACAAAAATTTCGATCTACAGTTTATGGACTAAGAAAAAGTGTTAATTCCAATGAAGAAGAATAAAAATGATAGCATTGAAGAAAGAGGTCTTTATCAAGCATACAAAGTTGAAATTCTCTCTTTTTCACACATGAGAAACTATGCAGTTGCTGGAAAGGGGCCGAAATTCTGCAATAATTGGGAAGCTAAAATTCCGTTGCTCGGGGTCGAAATTATGCAACTAAGAAGTAAATTTTTTGGATTGTTGTTGGGCTGGAGCTATTGGATAAGAAGAGGCTACTATATCATCTTGGAAGGATGGTTTGATGGAGGAAGCAAGTATGTTTGTTAGGTCCCTATAAAACTAGTATAGCCCCTTATTGTTATTAGTGTAGTATCGCTATTGTTATTGTTGTGCCCATGTAGCCCCCATATTTTTATTATTGTGCCCCATATGTGTAGCCTCATTATTGTTATTATTGTTCCCATGTGGTCCCCATAATGTTATATTGTGACCCCCTAGACTCCTATATATAGAAGGTAGGTTTTGTTATTTGTATCATCCAAGAATTGTTCATTTATGTAATGTAAAGGAGGTTTCATCATCGAATATTCTGATTTCTAAGTCATTGATCTATCTTTTCTTCTATTTTGTGAGCTGGTTTCATAACATTTGGTATCAAAGCTTTGGATTCTAAGGTTTCGCTACTGCAAACAAGTCATCTTGGAATTTTTGCTATAATGTTTTTTCTACGAGGCTTCAGAAGCTAAAAATTTTACCACGTGGAGCTGAAATCATGATGAACTTTGTGTAAAAAATTCAGACCTTGGTTAGCAATATTTTTGGAGATATGATCTATGGAAGTTAGGGTGTTTGCAGGCTCCATAATTGCATCTCAAACAAGTGACCGAAGGAAAATCATCATAACTTTTGTTTCAAGCATCAGATGTGAATTATGTAAAATGTGGCCAAACGTTCATGGAATGTAGTTTCTTGTGCATCGAGTTCAGAGTTGAAGGTCAAAATAGTGACACGCGGCACATCATACAACTTGCTCTACTGAACGAGTCCATAATTAGGTAATTGTGGGAGATTGGGCATAGCTTTGTCTTGAAGAATCTAAATTAGGTCTAACCTGTGGCATTGGAAAGAAGACTCAGAGGGCTACTGTAGGACGAAATTTTAGATCTTAAATATCCGTAATCACAGAGATACACATCAGGTTCAATATCGACCTCATAAAAAACAAGAAAAATGTGTGTATTTGTTTTTTTTAATTGAATAACTTTTGTTTGAAAAAGCAGTTTTAAATGATTCCAAGGGAATATTGAAGCATAGATATAAGTATTGGATTCTAAAATGCCTCCAAAAAAAATTGCACCCATTAAGCCCTCATAAAACCCTACTATGACGCATGAAGAGGAATAATTGCAACACGATATATCAAAATTACGGGACCAAGTGAAACAAATTTCGCTCTCACAAAGAGCAACCAAAGATGAACTAAAAGGTGACATGGATGGTTTAAAATATGGCTTGGATGGTTTAAAAGTATACATGGAAGCTAAGATCGATGGTATAGAAGCAAAACTTGAAGGTTTGAAGGAAAATTTGACACAATTGCTACAAAAAGAACTTCCTAATGGTGAAAAGGTAGTAGAGGAAACTCATGATGAGAACAAAATAAATATTAATCATGATTTCATAGACTCTAACATTGGATCTAAAACCCACCATATTCCAGATATCGATATGAAGAAGTTTGATGGCAAGGATCTGATAATATGGACACTACAAATGGAGCAATACTTTGAGCTCCATAATGTGCAACCCACACCGTAAGGTACGTATTGCAACTTTATATTTATAACAAAATCATTTTGTATGGTATCGATGGCTTTATTCTCATAAACCACTTGTCACTTGGTCAATTTTTACGGGGGAAATGATAGCACATTATGAGGATATAAAGAACAACACCTTCTTTATCCAATTGATAAATCTCAAACAAAATGGTTCAATGATGGAGCACATTGAGGACTTCAGAATTGAATATGGGGGTAGCAAATATTCCGGAGAACTTGATGTCTTCATAGAGAATTTAAAGGATAAAATCCAACATGAGGTTCACCTTTGGGAACCTGATTCATTGGAGAAGGAATTCATGGTGGCAAGAAAAGTTGAAAGAAAAATTATGGCAACAAGGAATTCTACCAATCACAACTATAAATACAGAAATTTTGGTGCTCCTAGCCTTCTGCAACCCACAAGGTTGACACCACAAAAATTTGAGGAAAAAGGAGAAAAAGGGCTATGTTACACTTGTGATAGAAAATACAGTAAAGTTCATAAGTGTGCTAAGAAGAAATTAATTTACATAGATTGTGAAGGGGAGGAAGAAAAGGAAAAATAAAGTTTAAAAGAAAAGGATATACACTAGGAACCAACCCTAGAGGTGTTAGAATTAATGGAGATTAGGTATATTGTTACGTAGTTTTGATTTGGTTTTTTATTAGACATGCAGTTCCTATCATTCAGGGATCTGTTTTACTATCCCTAACAAATGTATCTATTTATTGTTGGAGTTTTATGAGAAGCCCAAGCGGGTTCATTTTCTTGTAGGAGCTCCTGGTGCTTTGCACCTGTGAGCTCCTCCTGTGTTGTTTGCCAATTCATGTCTTCCATGTGCGACTGTTGACATGGTATCAGAGCTCAAGGGAGCTGTGAAGATCTGCGAGTAAACTGAGTTGAGCGTGAAAAGTTAGATGTCGTTGGTAGAGTGAAAACACAGAGGAGAAAAGGCTCGTTGAGTGGGAGGAGCCAGTGGCCTGCTCACTCTTGCCAAATTTTGGACTTGAACGGATTCGATTCGTGGATCCCGTGTAGAGCATGACCAGGGGATTTAGCTCACCGGTGAAGGTCGATAAGCCGATCGATTAGTTGCTGCGAGTGCAGAGACGGAGACGCTGCTGAGAGACAACATTTGACTGCTGGTGGGAAGGCCGAGAGCCTGCGTGGAGGCCACTATTTGCGTGGTATCTGTTCATGGTAATTTTTTGTAGTGTTTTTTAATGTTTGATGCTGAAAACAATTGCAGGTATAGAGTCTTCATCAATTGCATCTCTTACTATCCTGGTCGCGGGTTGAATGAATCTTCCTATAATGCGAATTCTTAACATTATTCGCTTTCACGTGGTGATAGCATAGTAGCACGCACTTTCTTCTTGCAGTGTCCCAATAATTTCTTGCAGCGACTGTGACTGGTGACAAAACAGAGATCTATTTTGTTGTTGAGGAGGATGAGACTAAGAATTTCATGAGCAACGTCACCCATAAGAAGTAGAGAAGCCCACATCCAAGATAGCCCGTCACCCATAATAATTTTTCCGATTGATATTCCCCTGCATGGTGAATCAGCACCATTTTTTTTTTAAATTCAAGGTGCAGGCATAGGTATTGATTTCTTTTCCACTGTTGATTTCGTTGCATCGATCTGGGTGTTCCAAAACATGTTTTTTTAGCTTCAGTGTTTTGAAGCTTTCGTTCGGAGTCTGGACATACAAGTATTGCGTTAGCATGATATAGGTTGCATTCTGTTGTGTTAACAATCTGTTCTGCAGTGAGATATGTTTTGCAGCAACTGTGACTGATTAATTACAGTCGGTATTATTTTAATCTAAGTTTTTTTTTTTAGGATCTGGGGTTGATTTTTTTTAATTTGCTGGAGCATTCTTTTTGTTCTCTTTCCAAGATGAATTCTCAGATTGCAGAAGCTTATTTAAATGAAAGCAACACATTGGATGGCTCCAATTACACAAATTGGAAATTTAAGCTCCAGACTTTGCTTGAGAGACAAAATGCTTATAGCATTGCCACTGGCGATGAATTCAAGCCGACTGCTGCAAATGGTGGATCGAATACAACATTTCAAGATTGGGAGAAAAGGGAGATGAAGGCAGAGATGCTACTCCAATTATCAGTTAAAGATTGCATCATCCCTCATATTCAGGATTGCAAGACGACAAATAACATCTAGACAGTTCTCAAAGATATGTATGAAATCAAGAACACCAGTCGAACCTTGTTCCTCAGGAAGAAAATTCTCTCAATCAAGATGGAGGAGAATGAGTCTGTTTCTTCATTCATATCTCGGATAAAGGAAGTTAAAGATAAACTATCTGATATCGGTCAAACTGTGGCAAATGTTGATCTAGTGACAATTAACATGAACGACATGACGGATGACTATCAGATGTTTATAACCGGATTGAATGCAAGAGAAAAGCCTCCATGCTTTGAAGATCTTACTGGGATTTTACTGTAGGAAGAGGAAAGGAGGTTGTCTCTCAAACCTCAAGGTTCAGATCTTGCATTGATAAAAAAGTTCAAGCCAAAAGGGAAAGCAATGGCTGATAAGAGGAGGGGCAGCACATCAAAAAGGACACCATAAGGTATGAACTCGCATAAACATGACTATGCTCCTAAATGCTTTTATTGTGGTAATATAGGCCATATTGCTAAATTTTTCCATAAGAAAAAGGCAAATCAGGAGAGGTACAAGAAGAGAAGACATGCAGGTCATTTGGTTGATGCAGATGCAGATCAGAATCTGGATGTTAGATTTTTTATGGCTGAGGTTGACACTGCTTTAGCCACTGAAAAGGATGAATCAAATATTTGGTTCGTAGATTCTGGAGCCTCCTCACATATGTCAGGTAAAAATCAATGGTTCAGAAATTTTAGAGAATCCAACACTGGAGTAAAAGTATACCTTGGGGATAATAGAGGGTATGAGATCAAGGGACATGGAGATGTCCTTGTTACTGTTCCTGAAGGTAAGATCAGGAATATATATGATGTGTGGTATGTTCCTGGCATTAAGAAGAACCTGATTTCTGTGTCAAAAATTACAGATCATGATCTCAAAGTAGAATTATTTAAATCCCATTGTATTATTAAAGACTTGTTGGATCAGATGAAGCCCATTGCTACAGGTATTTGCATAGGAGGACTCTACAAACTAGATGTGAAGAGTACGCCACAACAAGCCTTGATGTCATCGGATAAGTCTGCTGAAAATTTGTGGCATCAGCGACTTGGGCATATCAATTTCAGTGGTCTCCTTTTGTTGCAGAACAAAGGTATGGTAGATGGTCTTCCTGTTTTGAAAAAGTTTCACATTGATTGTGAAGCATGTGCATTCGGTAAACATCATAGAGATGAATTTCCTATCATTAAAGATAGAAAACAGAGGGATATACTCGAACTTGTACACACTGACTTATGTGGCCCGATGCAGACAAGATCGTTAGGTGGGGCCTATTATTTTTTAATCTTTGTTGATGACTGTACAAGATTCACATGGGTATATTTTCTTAAACAGAAAATTCATGCTTTTGAATATTTCAAGCAATTTAGAAACATGATTGAGAAGCAAACAGGAAAGTTCATCAGGATTCTTCGATCAGATCAAGGCGGAGAATTCAAGAAAGGAGTTTTCATCAAATACTGCAACAAGCATGGGATACAACAGCAATTTACAACACCTTACACTCCTCAACAGAATGGATTTGCTGAGAGGAAAAACAGAACACTGGTGGAGAGTGCTCGCAGTATGTTGAAAGGTAAGAATCTAACCAATGGTTTTTGGGCAGAAGTTATTAATACTGCAGTATATTTAAAGAATAGGAGTCCTACTAAAAGTCTTGAGTATAAAACTCCTTTTAAAGCATTGTTTGGCTTCAAGCCTGCAGTAAGTCACCTTAGAGTATTTGGTTGTAAAGCTTTTGCACATGTTTCCAAAGAGAACAGGAAGAAGTTAGATTCAAAGGCCATTAAATGTACCTTCATCGGATACTGCAGTGAGTATAAGGCTTATAAATTGTTTGACCCTTCTACTCACAAGGTGTTTGTCAGTGGAGATGTAATATTCCATGAACAGGTTGATGATGGAGACCATGTTCAAAACAATGAAGAATGGCATGTACCCTTACTTCCAGAAGAGGATAGTGAAATAGGAATCAGTCAGCAACATGAACAGAAACAGGAACAGAAGCAAGAACATAAGCAGGAACAACAGAAGCAACAGGATAATGTGGAAGAAAATGAGTTCAGTCCACAAAGAGAAGAAAGTAGCAGAATAATTGAACCCCCATCACTTAGAAGATCCAGCAGACCAAAACAGTTATCAGCTCGATATATGGATTGTGCACTCATGACTGGTATGTTAAACATTGCAGAACCTTCTAATTTTTATGAAGCTAGTAAAAGTATTGAATGGAAGAAAGCAATGAAAGAAGAATATGAATCAGTCATTAAGAACAATACTTGGGATCTATTAAAGCTTCCTAATGATAAACAACCCATAGGTTGCAGATGGTTATTTAAGTTGAAATTTAAATCAGATGGGTCTATTGATAAGCATAAAGCAAGGTTGGTGGCAAAGGGGTATTCCCAGATAGAAGGTATTGATTTTGATGAAACATTTGCCCTTGTTATAAAATTAAATACCATCAGAATGATTATTGCTTTAGCCACTAAGTATCATTGGAAAATACATCAATTAGATGTTAAATATGCTTTCTTAAATGGTGACTTAAAAGAAGAAGTATATTTGGTGCGGCCTGAAGGGTTTGTTAAGAAGGGAGAAGAACACCTAGTATGTAGATTAAAGAAAGCTTTATATGGTTTAAAGCAGGCTCCTAGATCCTGGTACAAAAAAATTGATTCTTTTTTCCTCATGCATGGTTATAAACGGAGCAAAAATGATCCCAATCTATATACCTTGTTTAATGATGAGGGACAAATAGTGGTGATTTCTTTATATGTAGATGATATGATAATAACAGGAAGTGCAGACAATCTCATTGAAGAAATAAAGCAGCAATTATCACATAAATTTGAGATGAAGGACCTTGGAGAAATGCAATATTGTTTGGGTCTAGAAGTTTGGAGAGATTCAAGCCAAAATTTCTTGTCCCAGGGTAAGTATGCAAAGAGTCTGTTGTCTAGGTTTAAGATGGATGAGTGTAAGGCTGCATTTGTACCTTTACAGCAGAACATTAAACTTTAGATGAATGATGGTTCGAAATATGCAGATGCAACATTGTACAGACAATTGGTTGGTAGTCTTATTTATTTGACTACAACAAGACCAAATTTAGCTTATGCAGTGAGTGTTTTGAGTCAGTTTATGACTCAACCCCAAGACAATCATTGGCGTGCAACAAGACGAGTATTAAGGTATCTGCAAGGAACATTAAACTTTGGTATTTTGTATTCTGACTCATTTGATGTTAAGTTGACAGGTTATACAAACTCTGATTGGGCCGGAAATCTAGATGATAGAAGATCAATTATAGGTTACGCCTTCAACATTGGTTCTGGGGTCATCTCTTGGTGCAACAAGAAGCAGCATACTGTTGCTTTATCCTCAGCAGAAGCAGAATATCAAGCTATGTGTGCAGCAGCATGTAAGGCATTTTGGTTGTGTAGACTTCTCCAAGATGCAGGGGAAGAACAGATAGAAGCTACGATCATCAATTGCGACAATCAAAGTTCCATCAAACTGGCTTACAATCTCGTGTTTCATAAAAACACTAAGCACATAGACACTCAATTTCATTTTGTCAGGGAGAAAGTGCAGTCCAAAGAGATTTGTGTAGAGTATTGTAATTCTTGTGATAATATGGCTGATATATTCACTAAGCCTTTGGGACGACCAAAGTTTGATTTGTTTAGGGATACATTAGGTGTGGTTAATAATCCCTTTCTCCATTAAGGGGGAGTGTTAGAATTAATGGAGATTAGGTATATTGTTACGTAGTTTTGATTTTGTTTTTTATTAGACACTCAGTTCCTATCATTCAGGGATCTGTTTTACTATCCCTAGCGATGCGAAATTGTAGACAAAGTATTTATCATACGAGATTGTGGTAGGGGCTTTTCTTGGTTATTTCACCTTTACTAGAAAGGATGAAACCAGAGGCTACCTGGCCCACAAACTGACTCTACCTAAAGAAATAAAATGTAATAACTGTAATAGATCTGATCAATGAAAGTATTTGCTTATGTGCAAAGTATTCATTAATCCAACTTTCATGTGTGAATAGGCAAGATTATGTATTCTGTAAATGAAGTATAGTGGTTTGAAGATGAACTAATAAGTTTTGTTCTCTGTTTAAACCTGCTTGTGAAAAGTTTACTTATAAAAATTTACTTTTTAAAGGAGCAGAATCTGAAATAATGCAGCAAAAATATACAGTATGACAACAAATAATTGTTTAAGCAGTTCACCCCTCTCTTGGGCTACCTCTGATGGGTCCAAAAGCCTCTAATTAGGCTTTTCCCTTTTTGATTAAATGCTCAAAATGTGAATACAAATGTATAGAAGCCTCAAAGGGAAAAATAAGCTGCAAATTAAGATTCAGAAGGCTGAAATCAGTATAAAACGACTATTCATTCACCTCCATTGGATGAGAATAGCCCAAAACAGCTGATCTTTCAATAGGCCTTGGTGGCTCCACGACCAAAAACGCTGGTAAATTCACTGATAGAATGCCCTGATGGCTTTGAAAACACTCCCAACAGCTCCAGAATGCTTCCAATACCCAAAATCAAAAAGCAATTAGTCCAAAAAGGACTTCCCTAGCCAAAGTTATGCCATATTTACTAACTTCAGTCTCCCCTAAAAAACTCAAGTTAAGTTTAGTTAGCTGGAGTTAATGCAGCAAATCCGCCTAAATTGAGTGGGCACGCTCGATCCCGGCGAAATTTTAAATGCGGCATTTAATTCTTCGGTGTGGCCGCATGCCGTTGGGACGGCGGTTGACCTTAACTCCTCAGCTTACCTTTTGTATTGAAATGCTCCTCCATTTTAAAACCCACGTAATACCTTTGACCATGAGCATTAAACTCCGGCTCCACCATATTTGAATAGCTACACGTGATCTTTAAAAACAATACATAATGTACTTATGACTTTATGCTTAGTTTTTTTTTTTTAACCACGTATTACAAACTTTTAACAATCTGCTTTGGGTTTTAATGAATATGGATTTTTGAATTAATATAATTAATATATATTTTAATTTAATTAATATTTAATATATATATATATATAAATATTAATATAATATATGATTTTTTAAATCAAATAAAATATTAATTTTTTAAATATATATAAAACATTAATTAAATTTTAATATATTTAAAATATTTCTCCACATTAAAATCATGAACCCATTCAGCGTTAAAAGTTATTGGGCGATTTCAAAATGCAATATCTCCTCCATACGGCAAAGGATTTGAGTGTCGTTTGCAGCGTTGGGATAATATTGACGAGCTCTTTCCTGTCGATCTGGTTCAGACCAATTCTGAGCAACTTCATTTTTGAGCATTTTTCTACAAGAGACTTGATCTCCTGATCACGCCTCCCAAATGGGAGCTTTTGGACCCTCAAAAGCTTTCTGATTACTGAAACTGATGATGTGGAGACTGATTCTCCACTCTTCCACCTTTGAAAAACTGAAATCTACCTGATTTCATCAAATGAAGCTTTTGAGAAAATGTTAATCTATCTCTGGAATCAACTAATCGTCCATTGCTAAGATTGACGAAGTCATGATGAAAATTATTAAAATTTGCAGAACAGAAATTGTAATTTGCAGAAAACAAAATTTTTCTACACTGATCAAACTTCCTAGAAGACTTAAAATGAATTTCACCTTGCAAACTGTTCCCATGGCGAATTGCACCATTCTGAAACCAACTTTTTCCCATGCTGAATTGTGTGTCCTTCTTTCTTGCACTGCTTTGCTTTGACACTTCATTTTCTGCATTGGCTGACCCAAAAGGTAATTCGTGCAACATAACATCATCTTTTTTCAAAGACAAACTGTTATCAAACTAAGACATATTATTAGCAACATCATAAAAAGGCGAATGCTCAAAATCTAGTCGTTTCAACATTAACAAAGTTAGACTTTGACTTGCATTAACCAGTCTTTTTAATTGACTTGCATGGAGTACAGAAGATTCCAGCTTTTTCTTGTGAGCTCTCACAATGTACTCTTTACCATCTTTGAACAAGTGATACTTGTTTTCATGGCGATGAAAGATGGCCTTCCTGTCAAATAAATAAGGACTTCCCAAAACAATACCTGATATATCTAGAGCTCTTACATCAAATTCAAGTTTGTGTTAATAAAGTGTGCAGTTATTGCAAAGTGCAATATGCACTTCCTTGAGACTTGCAAGTTGGCATCCTTGCATATCCATCCAAGTGGATAAGGCTTCGGATGTGGAATGGTCTCAAATTTAAGCTGCTTGACCAAGTCTTCAGATATAAGATTCGCTTGTGACCCACTGTCAAATAGTGTGTCAATTTTGGTATGTTTTGAAATTACCCTCACATGGAAGAGCTCTACCCTCCTCTTTTCTTCATGAGTATCTTTGTGACAATTCAAAGAGCTAGAACTGGGAGTTGTGTCTTGCACCACTTCTTTCCCCTTAATGTTCTTTAAAACCATGGCTATGCTTTTTGTCTCATCTCCTGAGTCTGACCCTAAGTCTTACTCAATTGTTGCTACAGTTTTCTCCTTTTCTTTGGTCTTGTTTTTTTTCTTGTATTTTTTTGGTTTCAGTTCAGGATGAAGCTTCCAACAATGATCTTCATCATGACTTGTCTTCGAATAGTTCTTGCAAAAGAACTTTCCTTTTTCTTTTCTTGAATTTGCAAGTCTCTTCTTTCCTTTTTTTCGAAATTACTATCCTCATAAAAAATATTCTTTCCTCTAGCTTCTAAATGTGTAGCCTACACACAGACTTCATCTAAGCTGGTAGGATTAAACATTAGAATAGTATGTTGCAGATACTTGTGCAAACCTCCTATGTATTTCAACAAGGTGTCTTGACGTTGTAAGTCTACTCCAAGTAGAAGTGCTCTCCTTCTAAACTCTTGGGTATAATCTTGCACATTTTGACCCTTAAGTTGCCTAAAATTTTTCCAATTCATGATTTATTTGAATATATGTGACGAGAGGATAAAATTGTTTCTTAATAGTTGTAATAAACTCATTCCAAGTTAGAGTTATCTTACCATGCTTTTTAATTTCCTCCTTGGTCTTGGCTTCCCACCAAACCAAAGCTGCTCCATCCATTCTCAAAGAGGCTAATTGGATTTGTGTTTCATCATCATGCAAATTATGAATTCTTAGATAGACTTCCAGCTATCTAATCTAGTTATCCAATATTTTTGCATTCACATCACCATTAAACATCAACAACTCAAACTTCACATCAAGCTTTAACAAAGGATTTTTAAGAGATGTTTTTGTTTTGTGTGACTGATTAACAAAAGTAGAAGAGGATGATGTGGAGGAAGAGGATGATGATGGAGATGGTGTATCACCATTTCCTCCATTCCCTTTCTTAGAATCATCTTTGTCTTTCTTTCCTCCTGAAGAATCTCCTTCTTCTTTTTGGTTTCTATACCCTTCTCCAGCAATCCTATCATTTCTCTCCTAGTATAGGATCCTAACCATCTCAGTCATGTCTAAGAAATATTTTCTAAAGACTCTTTCTTCTTCCTTGTGATCCATTTCCTCATGTACTTCTCCTTCTCTAGAAGACATGTTTCTGGCTGATTCTAAGGCTAATGAGGATGAAATGGAAGGTGGAGATAATTGCACCCTAGCCCTCATTGGTTGAGGATTATTTTGTTTTCTCACCAATTGACCTTCCCCACTTTTCAATTTCAGCCTAGTAAGCATCAAATTTTGCAGAATAACACAATCTTCTTGCACAAATTTCACAAACTCTTAAGCAAAACCTAAAGCTCCGATACCAATCTGATCTGAAATTGTGAGAACAAATTATTTCTCATACATAGATTGACAGTAAGGGGATTTTACTGGTTATTTCACCTTTACTAGAAAGGATGAAACCAGAGGCTACCTGGCCCACAAACTGGCTCTGCCTAAAGAAATAAAATGTAATCACTGTAATAGATCCGATCAATGAAATTATTTGTTTATGTGCAAAGTATTCATTAATCCAACTTTTATATGTGAATAGGCAAGTTTACGTATTCTGCAAATGAAGTAAAGTGGTTTGAAGATGAACTAATAAGTTTTGTTCACTGTATAATCCTAATTGGGAAAAGTGTACTTATGAAAAGTTACTATTTAAAGTAGCAGAATATGAAATAATGCAGCAAAAATATACAGTATGATAGTAGCAATTGTTTAAGCAGTTCACCCCTCTCTTGGGCTACCTCTGCTGGGTCCAAAAGCCTCTAATTAGGCTTTTCCCTCTTTCATTAAATGCTCAAAATGTGAATTACATTGTATAGAAAGCCTCAAAAGGCAAAATAAGCTGCAGATTCAGATACAGAAGGCTGAAATCAGTATAAAACGACTATTCATTCACCTCCATTGGATGAAAATAGCTCAAAACAGCTGATCTTTCATTAGGCCCTAGTGGCTCCACGACCAAAAATGCTAGTAAATTCACTGATAGAACACCCTGATGGCTCTGCAAACACTCCCAACAGTTCCAGAATGCTTCAATACCCCAAAATCAAAAAAAAATTCGTCCAAAAAGGACTTCCCATCTGAAAGATATGCCATATTTACTAACTGCCAGTCTCCCCCTAAAAAAACTCAAGTTAAGTTTAGTTAACTGGAGCTAATCTGGAAAATCCGCCTAAATTGGTGGGCACGCTCCAAATTCGGCAAAATTTTAAATGCTGGCATTTAATTCTTCAGTTGTGGCCACATGCACCGTTGGGGCCGGCGGTTAGGCCTTAACTCCTCCGCTTACCACCTGTATTGAAACACGTGATTCTCCATTTTAAAACCCACGTAATACCTTTGACCATGAGCATTAAACTCCGCTCCACCATATTTGAATAGCCCACGTGATTTTTAAAAAACAATACATAACGTGCCCATGACTTTATGCTTATTACAAACTTTAAACATTTGGGTTTTAAAACTAATATGAATTTAATTAATATAATTAATATATATTTTAATTTAATTAATATTTAATATATATAAAAAAATATTAATATAATATATGATTTTTTAAATCAAATAAAATATTAGATTTTTAATATATATAAAACATTAATTAAATTTTAATATATTAAAAATATTTCTCCACATTAAAATCATGAACCCATTCAGCATTAGAGGTTATTGGACAATTTCAAAATGCAATATCTCCTCCATACCGCAACGGATTTGAGTGTCGTTCGCGGCTACATGATCGTTTTAGCGAGCTCTTTCCTGTCGTTTTGATTCGGACCAATTCTGAGCAACTTCATTTTTGAGCATTTTTCTACAAGAGACTTGATCTCCTAATCACTAACCAAATGTATCTATTTAATATTGGAGTTTAATGAGAAACCCAAGCGGGTGCATTTGCTTGTAGGAGCTCCTAGTGATCTGCACCTGTGAGCTCCTGTGTTGTTTTCCAATTCATGTCTTTCATGTGCAATTGTTGACATAGAGAAAGAACAAATGAATCTGATGATATCTTGTAATGCATTGGCAGGAATTACCACTCCTCAAACTCTCAAGATAGAAGGACATATCAAGAAGAAAAAGGTAATAGTGCGGATAGATTTGGGTAGTACCCATAATTTTATTCATTATAAGATAGCAAAGGAATTGAATTGCTTCCTATATCCGGCACCAAACTGTCAAGTGATGGTTGCAAATGGAGGAATTATAAATTATTTGGAAAGTGCCATAATATCAATTTAACCATGGGGGAATATGTATTGAATAGCCCAATGCTTTCTATTCTAATGGGTGGTGTTGATGTTGTACTAGGATTCTAATGGTTACAATCCTTGGGTACTATAGCTTTTAATTTTCAAGAACTTTTCTTGAATTTTTTTGGTGAAAGAAAGGAAGTTGAATTACGAGGTATTGCAGGGCAACCAAGAAAGATAATCAGTTCTAATGTCATGACAAAGCTTTTGAAAAAAGAACAACAAGGCGTAATTGCAAATTTATGCTCACTATAGGTTCAAGCAGCGAAATATCACATCGAGCATCGACAACAAGTTCTCCAACTCTTCAAGGATAACCTCACTTTGGCGCATAATCGAATGAAACAAGAGGAAAATCAATATCGCAGCAAAAGAAGTTTTTATGCAGGAGACTTCCTATTTTTACGGCTACAACCATGCAAACAAATGTTCCTCAAGCAAGCTAAGAAGGATAATAAATTACCACCAAAGTATTATGGTCCTTACAAGGTGTTGCAAAAGATTGGTACTAAGGCATACAAATTGGAGCTTCTGACATCTTCCTAAGTGCACCCAGTTTTCCATGTTTCATGCCTAAAGAAAGTTATAGGTGACAAGTTCTCAGCTCAAACAATATTGCGAGCACTTGACGAGGAAGGAAAAATCATATTGGAACCTAGAGTAGTCATGGAAATAAGAATTTGACAACTACGAAATCGATCAATTTCAAAGTATCTCATATAGTGGAAGAACTTACGAATTGAATATTCCTCATGGGAGGATGAAAATTTTATACAAAAGCATCCAAAACTACTCAAACATTGAGGACAACACTTGATTGAAGGAGAGGGGCATTTTGGGTCCCTATAATATTAGTATAACCCCTTATTGTTATTAGTGTAGCCCCATTATTGTTATTGTTGTGCTCATGTGGTCCCCATATTGTTATTATTGTGCCCATGTGGTCCCTATAATGTTATATTGTGACCCCTTAGACTTCTAAATATAGAAGGTAGGTTTTGTCATTTGTATCATCCAAGAATTGTTCATTTATGTAAAGTAAAGGAAGTTTCCCCCTCAAGGAGGTTGATTTCTAAGTCGTTGATCTATATTTTCTTCTATTTTATGAGTTGGCTTCAATATAACAATGTTGGTCTAGGGTCTTGGTCCATCTCAATTTTCATTACTAAAAGAAGAGTTCTTGACTGGGTTTCGCTTATATTGAGATTTTAGCCCTCACTGTCAACCTACATCTCGTGTCCCTAATCTTCATTTTTTTCTGTTAATAGTTGCTTAATGAAACAAATAAAAAAAACAAAAAAAACATAAGAAAGTTAATAAAAATATCACAAACAATTATCAATATAAAAAAATATCTCTTTCTTTCTGATTTTCAAGCATTCCCATGAATGAAAATGAAAATGAATAAGATAAAGGTTAAATATACATACTATGTTAATGCTATTTACAATTGGTGTTATATTTCTATTTACAATTGGTGTTGTATTTTGTCGATAATATGCAAAATCATTGGCTAAATAGACTATTTGCCTTTCATCATATACAAATATACATTATTGCACCTCTTTCCTTTCGTATACAAATATACATTACTAGACCTCTTTCCTTTCATGGTATAGAAATATACATTAAACCTGGGATAAAAATTTCATTGATAGCTATAGATATCGTCCCCGGATAGCATCTTACAGTTTCCATGTCGCTTCTTCCAGACTGTAGCTCAGTTTGAATTATTGCAGGCCACATCCTTTATCAGCATGTGGAATCCATGACCTACAAGCAAGTGAATTTAAAGGTTTTGTGAGAAAGCATTCAAGCGTCTACATAGAACAAAACTGTTTCTGGCTGGCAGCGATGCTCATGCCTATAGGGTTTACCAGATTGCAGAGGTAGCATCCTCCCGTGCCTCAGAAACTGCAGAGATTGGGAATATTAGAAGCCACCATCATCTTAAATACCTATGTTCAGACATATGCAATAGATGTAAGATTTTCTCATTAAATGTTGAAGAATCATTTACTCGATCTCAAGCCTTCATTGTTATCAAAACACTAATATAACTGACGGAGTGATCAGATTAAAATACAACTAATCAAAACTGTGTTATAAAACAACTAATCAAAACTACAACACGGTGAACAGATACCTACATAGAACATGCAGCTGAAACGCTGAGGCTGAGAATACTGCAGTTTTTCCCAGTTGGGGGCAGGAGAACATTCAATACAGCAGCAGAAGATATACAATACCCACATAATGTAAAGGGACGGAAGCTCCCTCTCTATTTATCACTGGAACTCGCTGCTTCCAAGGATAGATGTATTATCAAATGCAACGCAAATATTATTGGAAATTTCTTAAAAATGCCCCATCAAGAATTAGACTCGCGAATGACTTGCAAAGGAAAAACTTCAAATAGGTGTACAATAGGAATGACTTATGATGACGGGCTGGTATTTACAAGTATTTCTCTGGATACAATCAAAATAGGGCAACCCTGCAAATCAAGATAATCCAGTGGAATTGAAAAACTTCAAATAGGTGTACAATAGGAATGACTTATGATGACGGGCGGGTATTTACAAGTATTTCTCTGGATACAATCAAAATAGGGCAACCCTGCAAATCAAGATAATCCAGTGGAATTGAAAAACTTCAAATAGGTGTACAATAGGAATGACTTATGATGACGGACGGGTATTTAGAAGTATTTCTCTGGATACAATCAAATTAGGGCAACCCTGCAAATCAAGATAATCCAGTGGAATTAAATTATCGAAGGAGTAAGGAAGCCTCTGTAAAGAGGAACAGTTAGAGAGATCGAGATGTTTAAGGTTGCCTAAATCACGGAAGGAATTTGGAAGCCCTTTCAAAGATTGGGCGTAAGAAAGATTGAGGTGTTGGAGGCTTCTCAAATTACCGAAGGTATTTGGAAGCGTCTCCAAAGAAGAAGATCTCGACAGATCGAGATGTATAAGCTTTGTTAAATCACCGAATGAATCTGGAAGCTCCTGCAATGAGTTGCAGCGACAGAGATTGAGGCGTTCCAGGTTTCTCAATTTAGCGAAGGAAATCGGAAGCTTCTGCAACAAAGGGGAGTGAGATAGATCGAGAGATTTTAGCTTCTTCAAATTCCCGAATGATTCTGGCAAACTTTTGAGATTAGTATTTCGGAGTACCATGAGTTCGAGGTGCTTCAGGTGCCCGATGGACTTTGGTAACTTTGAAAGGGGAGAATCAATAACTAACTCTCGCAACATCAAAGGTGCCTGCAAAATATTCACGGGTGTCGACTACAATTAAGCTTTGGGAACTGTCTTCTACAAAACCCTTAAACTTCATTGCAAGGCTCTGTGATGTAAAATGAGGAGAGAGTAAATATGCAAAACTTTAATAATTCAACAAATTTCTTTTTACCTGAGATTTGTAAAGCCGCAATCTTTTCAAATAGCACCCGGACAATTCTAAAACCCTTAAATTCTTCAACGGAACCCAGGAAGGCAAAGTCTTGTAGGGGCATTTTAACAAGCGAAGCCAGATGGGATTTGGAGAGTGTGCCCAACTCAAAATGCGCTGCAACTGACAACCTTCGGTATCAATAAATTGCACATTTCTCATACCAGTGCCACTGCTGCATCTCTTTACCCTGCGGTTGCAGAACAGCTTATGGATCCACCTTTTGTAGGATGACAATTCAGCGCTGTCGTCGTCTTCATCCATACGAGTCCTAATTCCTCGGACTTCAGTTTTTCCCTGTTTGTTTTCGAAAACGATGACGAATTAGAATATTCACAAGGTTTTCTATGAAACGTTTATTAAGGTTTGAATTATGTGAACACTTACAGATGATTGCTGGAGCAGATGTTCCAACTGTTTCCAGCTCCCAAGACGAGGCAGCGATCCTGAAGGCTCCTCAGCAATCTCTCTTCCCACATCTCTCACGCTATTATACATTTCTATTCTACCGTTGCTGTCCAACTCCACCAGAGATCTGTTTTTCAGAGCTTGAAGCAACAGTGAACCTTTAAACCCTAATGCGTCCCATAATCTTATTGCCATTTCAGCCCTTTCTCCTTTGAAAAAACATGCAGTGTCTACGAATGCCGCTTTTTCATCTCTAAGTAGCCCATCGTAGCTACTTTTAAGCCTGTCTCTCATGTCACGGGCAAGATTTTGCGGAAGTATGTCCAACTGGTCCTTCCAGTAAGACTGGTCAGTTTTTCTACAAACGAGCTCCCCAGAGAGTTTCAAGGACGAAGGCAATCCCTGACAGGTTTCTACGAACCTCTCTACAAGAGATTCATATCCTGGAACTGGATGGGAGTGGTCGAAGGCATGGAAACAGAAGAGTTGTTGGGAATAATGTGCATTAAGGCCAGTAAGCTCATAAATTGATCCTTCTGGAACAACACCTGAACCTGTGAGAACATCTTTGTTTCTAGATGTAATCAATATTAAGTTATCTGACCCTAGGACACTTAGAACAGGCAAAACTGCATCCATCTGATTTGCATGATCTACACCATCTAAAACTATGATGGCATTAGAAGAAAGTTGAATTTTAAGCATCTCTATGCTTGCATCAACGCTCTCTATATGAAAATCGCCTTGATACTTGCAAAAATCAGATGATATATCCGAAAAAAAATAGGATCTATCGTAAGATGAACGTTTGCAATTCAAAATTGCCTTAGCTAAGGCCGTTTTGCCTACTCCAGACAGTCCCACGATCCCCACTACCCGAGGTGCTCTAACCTGCTGCTGCTGCTGCAATAAGACTGTATCTTCAAATTCTTTCACTTTTACATGCAACCCAACTGGATGTTTGGCGACAGGCAAACTAATTTTTTTTATCTTTTTCAGCACAGCTTCAACAATCTTCTCTACCAAGACCCCCTCGTCGCTGTTTTTTCACAAGAGATAAAATATAGAACTAGTGAGAAACACAGGTCTACTTATATCTATTGAATGTAAAGTACTACCATACTGAGAGGGTTTGATTTTTCACCCATTAAATGCATCGAGCTCGAAACCCTCGATTTTGCTTGTTTCTGAAAGAGCTTTACGCCAAAGTGCCATGATATGGGGGCTGAATCGCTGCATCTCTTTCTGCGTTTGAGGATCATGTATCATTTCGTTGTTGAGTTTCTGCAGCCCTTGCTCATATATTCCATCTATGACGTCCGTTTGCCGAAGCTCATGGGGTTTGATTTTGTAAAATACTGGAATAATCTCAGTCTGCATCTGCGACATCCACAGGAGCTCATTCAAGCACCACTCTGACTCTGCATACTTAGGAGAAAATATCGCTACATAAATGGAGGCATTTGAGAGCGCATCTTTTATTTGACGAGGGAAATTTTTTCCCTTCCTCAGTTCTGGCCGGTCTAAAAAGACTTCGATTCCGTAGAAACGAAGCCTGTGGTAGATATGGCTAGCAATGGTATTCTTCACGTCTTGGCCGTGGTGGTTTAAGAACACAGTATAACCGTAGCTATTTCTGCTGATCGGATCAGCTGCGCCTGAGGTGGACGCAGCGGAGCTATTTCTGCGGCTCAGATCAGCAGCCCCGGAGGTGGACGCAGCCGTGGAGGTGCACGGCGCAGTGGCTGGGGATGCAGGACGAACAGGTGAACTTTCAATTTCGATTTCAGTTTCAAGGTGGTTTTTGGGGCACGAGGCCATCGCCGAATGCCAAAGATACAGACAGATATGGCCAAGACAAATTAAAGAATCGGAAGATTTCGATTCGATTCGACGAAGGGGAGAAATATCAATGCCAAATGCAGCGGCGGAGATGCGTGCCACCGCCGCTGGGGACTTTCAATTTCGATATCAGTTCCAAGGTGGCTTTTGGGGCATGGTGCCGCAGCTGATGCCATTTCCAAATGCAAAATGTACAGGTCATGCCCCAGCTGATGCCATGGATGGAATGCAGGTCATGCCCCAGCTGATGCCATTGCCAAATGCCAAAGGTACAAACAGACAAATTAAAGAATGGAATGGTTTCGATTCGATTATTTGGGCATGATGCCATGGATGGAATGCAGGTCATGCCCCAGCTGATGCCATTGCCAAATGCCAAAGGTACAAAGAGACAAATTAAAGAATGGAATGGTTTCGATTCGATTCGATTATTTTATGCAGAGGCAAAAGTCAAGCTGATAGGAGCATAGTTTGGTTTTTTTTCAGAAGAAGATAGGAGCATAGTTACAAGGGTTCGAATTCAAGAATTCCAATTGGAAAGATAAAAAAAATAAAAAATTAATCGACTACCTGGTATAGAATCGATTCAAGTCAGGCTGAAAAGAGCAGAGTTACACAGTTAGAGTTCCGATTTACTGAAAAAAAATAATTTCGGAAATATACATCTTATTTTTTCAAGAGGGCGAAAGCTCACGGGAAATCCATGTATTGACTCACTACCGCTTGAGGTAACCCTTAGGGGCTAATATACATCTTATTATTATTAAAAATGTTTTTTATTAAACTTTAAATAATTTAAATTAACAATTACCAATGTGATTGTTCCTGATTATAATTTACCAATGTGATTGTTCCTAATTATAATTTTCAAGAATTTTTTTAATTATTAACTAAATAAAATATAAATCAAGAATCATTGATTAATACTATTAGTCTGTGGTTCCTAATCATTTCCTAATTACTAACTAAATAAAATATTAATCAAGAATCATCTGATTAACACGTCTGCCATTTTCCTTATTGTTCACAGGATTTAAAAATTATTTTAAATTTTAATATAAATAAATAATTTGAATTTCATTACTCACGCATGAGAAGTATTATCGGAAAGAGAGATAAAAAATTAAGAAGGTGAAACAAAAATATTTTATTGAGAAAATGGAAATTTAATATCACAATTATTTACTATATTTTTATACTAGCATCTATTAAAACTTTTTTATTTAAAAAATTAAAAATAAAAATAAAAAACATCATACAATGTAAAAATTAACGACATTAAGAAATAATTTTGATGGAAGGGAACTATGAAATTTGTAATCATTTGACTATATTATAGAACAAACTATTAATAAAGAAAATGGACGACGAGTACTTGAAAAGTACAAATTAAAGAATATTTAAAAATTAAATTTGAGAGACCCTGAAGTAACCGAACAGAATTTTAGCCGAATCGGACCGACTTTTCGAATTCTTCAGGGGGATTCGGCTAATTTGGTAACTATGGATGGGAGACCCGATGTTTCCATCAGAGTACGTTTGGTTTTGTTTATTATGCTGTAGTGTAATACGGCATAGTTTGGCCCCGGAAAATAATGGAAATTATGGTAAAATTTAATTAATAAAGTTTTAATAAAAGATTTAAATGATTTAATTTGACTTAATAAATTTTGAATATGTAGTTATTTTATTTAACAAGTAATTTAATTATTAAATATTTTGATATTTTTTTTTAAATTTAGTAATATTTTATGTGTTTTTTAATTTATAAGTAAATTTGAAATTTGAAAATTTAAATTTACTATTTCAATAAATTATATTTTGATTTCAATAAAATGGATAAAATAAATATCAAAGAATCAATATTTTTTTAATGGTTAAATAATATTTCTGAAAAATCTCACAGTTTGTATTCATATCTTTATAACTAGTAATTGCACCACATCATGTTGTAAAGGAAACTTAGTAAGGAAAAGTATAGATGAAAAGAAATGTGATATATTATGTTATCACTCTAGTAATTTTCTAGGTTGTGAGATTTTGATTTAAAGTTCAAAGAGTACTAGAGGTAACTACAGACCAATTTTTAAACTCTAGGATCTAGCCTTCCTAAGGTTCAGAGAGGGTTCTTTCTTTAATATTTAACTTTGTTTTGATTATAAGATATTAGGCTAGTTATGATTGTGCAAATTGGTTTTGATTTGGTTTGGTGAGAAAAAATCACTTAGTGAGATAGATAGTGATAGATCTGTTTGTCCATTAGGCTAAGGAGTCAAAAGTTAAGGAGACAGAGCTAGGATCAAGGTCAAAAAGTCAAATATTTTCAGGGCAAGACAGATAAGTCTTTGAAAATCTTGGAAGACTGATTTGTGAATTGATTTGAATCGGGATAAAGAGCAATGAAGGATTCTTTGATCCAGATAAGGAACGAGTAGACAGAGGTCATTCAAAAGAGGGAGCAATTAAGGGTTCCCTACTCTAGAAATCAGCGGAAAACATAGAAATGATAAACTGTAAAAACAGGGTGCTTTTAACAAATCCTGAAATAATACTTCTAATTTATCATTCAAATTTAGAACACATATATGGATGCATGTAAAACAAAAGAAGATAAACAATGACAAATATAAAGTACCTCACTTCAATGGCTCATCACATGAATCTTGAAATATGATGCTAGATGATTTGTTCCAGTCTGTGACTCAAATTTGCAACACAAAAGCCTTCAAGTACAGAAATATTGACTATAGAAATCTTCAACAATTTATTCCATAATAATACTTCAAAAGATGAAGTATATATACAAAAATGTTTACAAAATATCATAGAATAATCATAGGATTTTTCCAAGGAAAATAAAATATTTTTTACAGCAAAATAGGGACAGCTGCTTAACAACTTAGCAAGCTGTCATATTTATCCAAATAAAATAGAAAACTGTTTGTGGATTAGGTGCAGCTGGCTGCCTTGGTGTCTTCTTTGTTGGGAAAGATATTTCAAATCTGTTTTGAAATATTATCTTCTGATCTCATACTCTTTTGTCTCATACTCTTTACCTTTGATACACTTTAAACTCTGTGAAAATTGCCTTACTGCTGTAATTTTCTGTTTTTACTGTAAAAATCAGCAAATTGTTTTTATCTTTCTCTCTGCAGTTTGATTTTTACAATAAATCAGTGAGTGATTCTCAAGATTCATCATCGGGAGTTTTTATCTTTTTCAGCTTCCTAAAATTCTCATCTGGAAAATGTTGGTTTGGTGACAAATAAGTGTTTTATCTCATATTGTAGATAAAACATATCTTTAAAACTTCTGTGTAAAACCTTCCCTGTAGGAATTCTTTGTCCTTCTGTCTTGTTTACTTTTTCTTTTGCATGATCTCTAATTTTCTTGTTGTAGTCCTCTTGTGGCATGAGTTTATCATTTATAGTCAAAATGTTAGGCAAACCTATTTGCCTCAAAAGTTCAAATTTAACCATAAACTTGGTTATGGCTATGTTCATGTTGCACATTTTTCTTCAAGTTGTTTCATCAGATTCTTCTTCAAAATGATTTTCCTTATTTCAAGGATTGTCTCTGTCCTATCAGTGATTTCTATTTCTTCCAACTCTTGCTTGTTTTTACTGTTTAGAAATTTGATTAATTCTAGGGCCTCCTCAGGTTTGGCACCTAGCTCATATTTTGTTTTCTGAATCGCTGCTTGTGCTGCTTTTAGCAAATCCTTTTGCTTATAGAATACTTGGATTGATGGCCAAACATCATTGATGGCTTCAATGATTTTATTCCATAGTTGATTCCTCACATATGACATTGGCTCCTTCAAGGTTAAATCATTTTGTAGATTCTTTAGTTCAACATTTAACCTATTATCCCTTTGCTCATGACTTTTGGCATTGATTTGGGCTAACTTCTTTGTGTCTTCAAGATTTTCAATCACTTTTTTCAATCTATTAATCTCATTGGTTTGTAGTGTCATTTCCTCCATGGCTTTAACTAGTTTATTAGCCTCATCTAAATGTTGAGCTGTTGTAGTAGATGATTCTGTAGCTGAAGTTGTGGATGATATCACTAGCATTGCAGTAGCCAGTGGTACTTTTGGTGCCAACTCTTCTGCCAGAGTTGAAGGCACAACTATAGTAACCATGGGAATTACTATAGGAGCTTCCTATGCTTTTGTAGTTTCTCTTTCATAAACAAGCTTGTCCATTTGGATTTTCATCTCTTTGATCTATCCTGTTAATTGAAAAATTAAGTTCATTGTGTCATCTATCTGACTTTTCTCTTGTACAATTTATTTAGCTTGAGGATTTTCAGTCGGTGGAAACTTGAGTTGTTTCCTTAATGCTGCAATATCAACATTTTTTTTCTTCACTAACTCCTCTGCAACTTTGACATTTGTAGGATCATCTCCAACTTGAATAACCAACTCTTCTAAAGACTTAATCCTAAGATCTTTAGCATATGAGGAAACTTTATCAACTTTCATTTGATCTCTCATGTTTATGATTGTATTCTGAAGTTTTTGGACACTCATAGCCTTGGTAGTTATAGTAGAATATAACCTCTCAGAACTTTTCGAATGAAACTCAATTTAATCTAGTGCATGAATAATTTTTGTGGGCACTTCAAGATCAACTTTCTTGTAATTTGCAACTGTCTTGGGAGTCTTAACTATTGGTTGGAGTACTGACATAATTAAATTTTTATTTGAATAGTCAAAAGCTGATAGAAGTTTGTTCTGAACACCTGGTGTTTGTTTCAAATATTGAGAATAAATCTCATTTTTTATTTCTTCATAATTTGTCTTAATCTGCTTATATTTTTCCCTGATATCAAGATCTTTTTCTTCTGCTATCTATGAGGAGGATGCCTCCATATTATGTTGCTTCTCTACTACCTGTGTATTTGAATTTTCAGGTTGTTCTTCATTTAGATTCTTTGTGGCTGGCTCATTTGTAATGACTATAGCAGTATCTGTATTTGTCACTGGAACATCTATGTCTTCTACCTCTATAGTCACTTTCTCTTTATCAACTGGATTGATCTTAGGCTTTTTATTGTATCTTAGTTTAAACCTAGTTTCAGTTGTTGTCTCAGCAATGTAAGTACCTTCTTCTCTGACTCTTTTAGTAGCTTTATCTCCTTGATTTGCAGTTTGCAAGGTGTGACTAGTATCACCATGTTTAACTACATCTACAAAAGTGTTTTCTAGCCACTTAGTTTGATTGACATATTGTTCAATCTCTGGTTTTTTCTCATGAATATATGGTGTTAGTTTGCACTTAACCCTCATTTTGCTTAATATTCCTTGTGGATCATAGTTCCATGAGAAGCTCTCTTCAAATCTATACTCAAGTAACTGTCTGGCTGCTTCTGTTCCTGCATCTCTGTGATTACAAATAAAAGGTCCCACCTGATTCTTCAACTTAAATTGGGTTTTCTTTTTAGCTGCTAGGAAGTTGATAGAATCTGAATTTAAGATTTTCCTGATATACTCCAAGGCAAAAATTCTCATTGGCACATATTTAGGTAGCTTGTAGGGTAAAATATTATACCCAAAAACTCTGATTTTTGTATGTTTTTCATATAAGCGCCAATCTCCAGTTCTAGTCTGCTCTGATAGTTGTAGAACTTTCTTCATTTCATCACTAATTCTTGGTTTTTTGTGTTTGTCAACATGTTTATCAATGGATGAATAAAGAAGTCTGAAAACTTTGCATAAATGAACTCTGTGGACTCTTTCTTGATCAAAGATGTCCAAAATATGACTTTAAATGAATTTTATTCTATATCAAGCTTTTGGAGGGTTATAGGAAACTTGTCTGCTTGAAAATATAAGAACATATGGAAAAGAAAGGATTTATACTTAAATACCCCTTCAGTTGGAAATTTGACAAGCTGATCATGGATATTATCAGCTATGTATTTAGCATAATTGAAAATGACAGAAGGAGGTTGTCTTGGTGCAAAGGTAGACATAAAACCTAGGATTGACTCATCTGTATGTTCATCTGTAAAGTATCCTAGGATAAATGACAACATGGATATGACATGCCTTGACCCTTATGGAAACTTTGAAGTAGAATAAGGAGGGTTGATTTGTGGAATTTCAACATGTAAAGGCATACACACTTAAAAAATTTAAAACCTTTTGGGAAAATCAAGACCAATGTACAACTTTGTAAGTGCTTCTATTGACAAAGGAACTACTTTGGGATCAGGTTTGAGTTGTAGCATCTAGTTTATTGACTCAGTAGTAATTGTAAACAGTACCTCCTTGTTTGCATTTACCATTGCTCTTTGTTCAGGTGAATAATAGCTCTGGCACAACCTAATAACTTCTGGGCATTGATGTGTGACTGGAACAACATATTTGGGTAGGTTTGACTCCCAAATTTGCACTTCTTAAACCTGATCTAAGGACTTTTCAAGACTCCAGCAGTGGAGGTCTAACAAGTTAAATTCTACTGGGTCTGCTATCTTATAATCCACATCTACTAAAGGTGTGTGTTCAATGTCTACAATAGGAGGTTGTAGAGGATTTACAATAATCGCAGTCTTGGAGGACATAGCTGAATTGGATTTTGATTTTTTTTTTTTGGTTTTCTGGATAACTGAAACTCTGTATTTGGAATTTTTTAGACTCTTCTGTAAGTTTAAATTGTTCACAGAAGTGTTTTTTAACTTTGACAGAGGTTCTATTAAACAAAAATAGGCATAAATGGCTTTTTCTTGGATTTCAACCTTTAATTTTGGCTTTCAACTGGATTTTAGCCTCTTTACAATTTTTAGAAATAAGAAACAAGGATTTATTATGCTTATTTCAGTAAATAATGGGCTAAACTTCATCCAAATTGGGCGTAGAAGGGTTGGGGTTACCTGCAAATGTTTTATGGGCAAATTCAGAGTCTTTATAAGGTCTGCAAAGGATAAATGAATTCAATTTTTCCTTAAAAACTAGTTTTCAGTATTGAAATAGGGGTTTATCAAAGACTTTACAGTTAATTCATTATTTTTGGGCAATTACAAGCTCTTTCTATGGGTAAATGGGTTTTACTAGGTTTAATTCGTTCAGAAAATTCATTTCAAATGATAACAGGTCGTTTTTTCTGAGGAAAATACCTGTTTGTGCAGGTATTAGGTCATTCAAACAGGTTATGAGGCGTAAAACATGTTCTTGGTGTCTTTGAAGGTTTTTGGAAGGCAACTGAAAGCTTTCAAGTAGTCTTGACAGCAAATGCGAGGCTCTCTGGCTTCTCTAAGCATAAAACAGTGTACAGGGCTTTGTCTTCTCAGTCAGGATGGATAATAGCATATATAAAATGCATAAAATGGTTTAATGTATGCATATGAATCTCTTATAATGTTTTAGGTTTAATCATAATTTATCATTAAATGCCAGTCATATCAGAGCGGAGGCGGTTTCGGCTTCAAAGGCGAGAAAAAAGAGGTGGTTATCGTGTGGGTTTAGGCGGTAAGCTGTTTTGGTTGGATCGAATGTGATCCTATAATATGTTACCGCGTGGAGGAGAGAGAAAGGTGGAAAACCACCCATTTCGCATAGTTTGAAATGGGTTATGATCGTGTAGTTAAAAGTGCGATATGAATTGGTGTTTGTCAGATCTGAAGGGATTAATGCGAACGGTGGGGATTTGTTCATAAGTTGCTCGACATTTGGGGCATGGGGCTCAGTCTTTGTTTTATTCGGCGAGATAGTTTTAAACGTTACAAATATATATTTATAACGTAAAACACATTATATTATTTGATTGATGGGGTAATGTTTATATGGTTAAATAAAACATTAACAAATGTTTAATAACCAATGGCACGAGATATATAATACATGGTGTATAAAACATTTTAATAAGTGCTTTATGTTTATTGGGAGTGAGATTTTAATCTATTTTTGTTTTTAACCTATGGGGAGAAGGGTGGGGATTTATATTAGCACATGGGAATATAAAACCATAGGTTAACATTAAAAAATGGGTTTTGGGGATATTTATATAAAGAAATTAATAATATACGGGGAGAGATATTTCAAACGGATTTAATATGAAATGAAAATATAATGAATGAAAATACATAGAATTTAAACTAAGTAAAGTGTAAATAGACATTTTAGCATAAAATTATCCCATTTTTATTTTTACACATAAACTTAGGATAAAATGTATTTTGTAGGTTTTTAAGTGTTTTTGGATGAAAATGAAATTAATTAAGGGGGTTTTACTTTTTCTAAGCAAAAAGGTGTTTTACTTAGGAAAAGGGTTTGTATTTTTGGAAAAGGGTGAATATGCCAATGAAATGGATTTTTATATAGGGAATCCAATATTTTTAACCAATCAGTTATTGAGCCTTGGGTCCGATCCCAACAGAAGAGCCTTTTTAACTGAAGGCTTAGAATACTGGATCATTGTGGGGGAAGAGAAATTAGCAATTTTTGCCTGATGATGCTTTATTACATGCTTTGAACAACTGCTTTCTACCTACCCATCATTATCCTAACATTTTTTACTTATTTGCATCGATGCATTTAAGTTTGCAACCCTAAATCCATTTTTCTTTCAAAGCATAAAAACTATCTAAGTCTAACCTTATTTTATTCGAGGGCTCAGATTAAATTGTTAAGCTCCTAATTTATTTTCTAACTATCTACTGAATTGTCGAGTTTAGACTATTTGACATACCTTTATTCTCTATCTAAAACATGAAATTCAAGGCATGAAAAGTTAAGATTAAACTATATAACTGATCATGGATTATGGCATTATTGACAATTTGCACATAATCATTATTCTTGTAGTAAAAGTAAATAGTAGTGGCAATTTGAATTGCTCATGTTCATGTCTTATTTTATCTCTTTTTTCTTTTGGGGTCCATTTTTATTCTTTTTTGATCTTTTCTTTTCTTAGTCCTTTGATCTTTTGTTTAGGACTTTTACCCTCTTTTCATTTTTTTATTATTTTCAAATATGGGAAAACAACTTGCAAAAAGCAAGGTATGTACATATTTACAAGACTATCAAAGTCAATTCAAAAATTATGAACCCTATTATTATAGGACCCTAACAGTGGCTCCACATGCGGATGGCATTTCCTGGTGAAATGTCAAGAAATTTAAGACTAGTAGCCTTTGAATTTCGACTGTGATGACCCTGTAAGTGTCTTCTGATCTCTGCAATTATTCATACTTATGATATTTTACCTCTCAAAGCTTAGGGCCTTCTCTTCGGGCTTCAATTTTTTTAGGAAAACATCCAATCCAATCTAAAATCTTCAATGTTCATGTACAATGGTCAAAGTAAATAAAACTAACTATTTTTTATTTCTGAGGAGTAATAGTGCTTCAACATTCTACCATTTACTGGTCCATCCAATAGTCCGATGCATCAATTTCTTTTAAAAAGAAAGCATTGTTACCTCTGTAACCATAAATAGCATAGGTCCTTTCCATAGAAAATCAAATTTTCCATGTTTACCTTTCTCTTCTCTTCTTGAATCCCATTTTAACACTTTGTCTCCAATGTAGAAATCATCTTCTTTACTCTTTTTGTCAAAAAAATTCTTTATTTTATCCTGGATAACTCGAGACTTAATATAAAATTCTTCTCTTGTTTGTTGCAAGGGAATAATTTTATTAATCCTCCTTTGAATGTCATTTGTCTCAACATGTAATTCTTGGATAATCTTCATTACTGGTACTCCTAAGAAAGATGGAAAAACAACATCCATTCCATAAACAAGATGGTAAGGGTATGTACCAATATATTTTTTGGTGGTAAGTGTATCTGCTCATAAGGCATTGACTAACTTCTTGTTCCAAGTCTTTTTGTTATCTTCCAATAACTTCTTGATGATGTTTACAAGGCTCTTATTTGAAGATTCAACAAGACCATTACCTTGCGGGTAATATGCAGTAGAATGGCCTAGGGTAATGTGATATTTATGGCAAAATTCAATCATATTTTTAGATTTGAATGCAGTTGCATTATCAATAACAATATTTTGGGGACATCCAAATCTTGAAAGTATGTTGCTTTCTAAAAAGGAGATAATGACAGTGTTTGTGGCTTGCCTAGAGGGCATGGCTTCAATCCATTTAGTAAAATAGTCAGTGGCTATCAGAATCCACTTGGGTTGGGCTGATGATAGAGGGTGAATTTCACCAATGAATTCAAGACCCCACTGTTGAAAAGAAATTTCTATTGAGATGGGTTTTAAGGGCAGAGGTAACAGCTTTTTCTTACCCTCAAATAATTGACACTTGTGACAGGAGGTCACATACCTTTTTACATCTGCAAACCAAGTAGGCCAGTAAAAACGAGCTCTCAAGATATTGTCTACATTAGTAATCCAGTAGAGATGTCCTCCACAATCACTTTCATGAAATTATTCTAATACTTTGTCAGCTTCTTCTTTTAGCAAACAGTTTAATAAAATTCCACTATGATCCTTCCAAAAAAGTACATTGTGTAATATACAAAATCTTACTGCCTTTAGCTTTAAGAATCTAGCTTTTGTTCTTGATAATCCAAGAGGAGCTTTTAATTTTAGTAATACAAATATAATATCTGCATAGCATGGTGAATCTTAAAAGGCTTCACTGATCTCGAGAGTCGCCTTCTCTTCCTGATCATCTACTTGGGCAATAAAATTTATTTCTAGGGCATGACAATTTGATTCAGCCATGATTTTGGCTAAACCTTAACCTTTTATAAGTTTAGTGGGTTTTATCTCTATGTCATATTCCAAAATTGTGGCAATCCACTTGCCTCTTCTACCATCAGGACCATCCTGAGTTAGAATGTCTTTTACTACTGCATTTGGGACATATGCAATGATATGAGAATATAGGATGTACACTCTGAAATCTTTAATGGCCTTTACCAAAGCTAGGGCCTATTTCTCCATGATATTTTATTTCAAAGTGGCATCTCTAAGTGTTTTTCTAAAGAAGGCTATGGGCTGCTCATATCCCTGGTCATTTTTTTGCAGTAAAACTGCAGCAATGGTGTGTTCTGAAGAAAAGGAGAAAATGATGAAATCCTTTTTAAAGTCAGGACTTATAAGGACTGGAGTTTTAGATAAGGCTTGTTTGATAGATTCAAATGAATGTTTTACCTCAATAGTCCATTTAAGAACTGAATCTTTTTTCAGCATATTTTTGAGTTCTCTAATTATTTCAACTAAATTGGAAATGAATCTTCTTAAAAAGTTAATTTTACCTAGAGAGGCTTGTAACTCTTTTATGTTCCTTGGAGGACTAATGTTAAGAATTGCTTCTATTTTGGCAGGGTCTATTCTAATTCCTTCCTTAGATATTATGTGTCCTAGTAACTTACCTTCTTCTAATCCAAATAAGGTTTTCTTAGGGTTTAAAGAGATGCCAAACTTTCTGCATTTAATAAAAAATTGTCTAAGATGATCCAAGTGTTCATTATCAGTCTTAGAAAATACAGTAATGTCATCTAAGTAAATCACTAAGAACTCATGAATTTCATTTGCAAAGGTTATATCCATAGCTTTTTGAAAAGTAGCCCCTACATTCATTAAACCAAAAGGCATTTTTACATACATAAAAGTACCCCAAGGAGTAGTAAAAGTTGTTTTGGCTTGATCTTCTTTCTGGACTAAAATATGTATGTATCCTGAAAATCCATCTGAAAGTGAAATCCTATAAGAACCAACTACCCTTTGTAAAATGTGATCCATTTTTGTTAAAGGATAACTATCTTTTAAGGATACTTTTTTTAGATTTCTAAAATCAACACATAATCTAATTTCTCCTATCTTTTTTCTGGTTGGAACTAGATTGGAAACCCAATCAGAATATCTTATTGGTGCAATTATATGTGCATCGTACATTCTTTTTACCTCTTTTTCAATCAAAGGCATCAAAACATGATTGATCCTTCTTAACTTTTGTTTAAAAGGCTTTTGGTCTTCTTTTATAGGGATTTTATGTTGAATTATGCTGGTGTCATAGGATTTCAAGTCTTCATAACTCCAGGCAAAAACACCCTGAAATTCCTTTAAAAGTGTTATGTATTTTTCTTTTTCTTGTTGAGGTAAAGATTTGGAAAGTTTGATCATTTTTTGTTTTAACTCTGTGCCAATGTTACATTCCTCAATATCAGATCTAAGTGGATCCATTTTGGTTTTTCTAGCAACATCATTTGAGTCAAATAAATCTTCTAAAGGAGGTTAACCTTTTGGTAAGAAATTATCTTTGAGATTTAATACATCAGATTCATCATCAATTTATACTTTCTCTAAGTTATCTATATCTGATTGACTAAATTGAGTAGGTCTAGCAAACTTTACTTTATTTACATCTATATTATTCAAATCAATTTCACTATCTAAATCCTGATCTACTATACAGTCTGTATCTATTTTACAGTTCTGAAATTCACCTTCATTATTCCTAAAATGGTAAATTTGTTCATCCTGTGAGAAAATTTGCCAATATTTGAGGTTGTCTGGAATTATTGGTCTGTGTTTTACTTCTGCAGTACACTTAAGATTGGGCTAAAAAGGTAAATTACAGGTACTAGCAAAAGTTGCTAAGGAGTGTGCCTGTATGTTTTTCTTTCTTGGTATTGCAGAAAAATTACATTCCAACAAATCATCTATCAAATCTAATATAGTTTCTCTATATCAGCCTAATCTACGATTATAAAAATAATACTCTCCATTTATTTGTTTAACAATCAACTCTAAATCTCCCATAATTGTTATTCTTTTACCTCCTAACTTTCTGATAATCTGGAGTCCTAAAATGAGGGCTTCATACTCAGCCATATTGTTGGTGCATTTGAAATTCAGTCTGAAATCGTGGCCTTCTGTATGATTATTCTCCATATTAGTTATCCAAACTCCTGCTCCTACTCCTAGCTTATTAACTGATCCATCAAAATCTAAATTCCATACAGATTCGTGAAAGATATTGTCATTGTTTTGTGTTTTTTTTCCTCCTTTAGTTCAGTTTTGATTTCATTATCAGTTTTAGAATTACATAAGATGAAAGAGTCTAGGTCAGTAGGTGTAGTGTAAATTGGGTAATTTATTGATCTTTCTGCACTACTAACCATATATTTCATCAATGTTTCCCTATGGAGTTTCTTTGGTTGACCAAAAACTGATATAGTAGCATATGACATGTCTAATTGTAGAGACCCCTGTAATTTTGCTCCCCATGAGTGAGATAATAACATTCCATACTTGGGTGGGATATCAGCTACTACAATGTCCATGAGTATACTTTTACCAGGATATTGAACTAATGTGACACATAAATCTTTAATTAAACCTAGGCATTTTACCTTGATTGAATCAAATGAAAATAAATCTTTGTAAGGCCTTGCGATGTCTAAGTTCAGGGTTTCCATTATTGCTTTGGGCATTAGATTATGTGAAGCTCCTGAATCTAACATTGCATTGTGTAAAATTTGGTCATGAATAGTTAAACTAATGGAAAATGGAGGGACTACTCCATCTTGATGCTTTCCATTGACATTAGGGCCAAAAATCAACTCTGGTTGAGCATCATTCAAGTTTACAAAGTATTCTCCATTATTCATGTTTAATGTTTCAGTGATAGTTGATTTATACAAATCATGTTTTACCAATTTTGTTAAAGGAATTGGTATTTTTAACTTTGCAATTTCAGCTTGAATGTTGAATGAGGGTTGTGATTTACTAATTTGAATTAACTCTTATTTAGTAATTGTATTTTGAGTAGGTTAATCTTGTTTTTCTACAGGTATCTCTTCATTTTCTGTTTGAGTTTCTTGTGTTTTACTACTCCTATTTTTCTTTTCAGGAATAGTTTGGGAAGCAGTAGATGTTTTTTTCATATTTTGAATTATTAGAAGTTTTTTTTGCAGTGGCAGCTTTTGGATCTGCTGATTTTGGATCAGCAGTGGACATTCTAGGATCTAAGTTTGTTGTTTTAGCAGAATTAGGTGCTTTTGCAGCAATATATTTTTGTGAATCTTTTGTAGCTTGAGCAACTTCATCTGTTATATCAACAATCTTAGGGCTGGGTGAAATTTTGGGGCTAGAAACTTTTTGGGAAGAACTAGAGTTTTGCTTATTTTCCCTAAGGAGAATTTGCAGAACTTTTGTAGTGGGAGCTTCTACTATTTTCTTATTCTGTGTTTGAGCAGTTTTCTTAGTAGAAGACTCTGTGTTTTTCTTACTTCTTAGGTTATATTGACTGTTTACTTCGTTGATGGAAAAATAATAACGTTGTTTGTAATCAAATGATTCACCTGAATCTAATTGAAGTTGTTGGAGTTCAAATAACTCTTGATCTTTCTGTGTGAGAAATATAGTGTTATTATCATCTATTCCCATTAGATTTATGGTATCCTCGTCATCATCATTCTATTGAGAACTTTCAGCATAGTTCTATTGAAATGGAGGTCTTATTGTTCTATCAGGGGCTGATTCTTTTGATTTTCCTGAATTTTTATTTTTTCTGAAGTTGGAATTCCTAATTTGCCGTTAATTATCCCATAGTGGTCTCCTTTCTATGTTGTCTAATCCATCCATCATTCTCTCTAAAGTCTTAGCTAGCTGATCTCTTTTTCTATCTGAACTAGATGTTTCTTCTTTCATAGTTACTCTCCTATCATTCCTTAATCTAACTTTTTTAGCCAAAATGTTTACTTCTACACCTACAACATCTGTCTAGATTCTTTCTAAAGTTTATGCATTTCTCTCTCTTATCTGATATGCCATGTCTGTGTCAAATGCATCTGGGAATTTAAGTAAAACGGAGTCAGGAGTGGGTTTGAGATTTGCAGGAATTGAATTGTAAACACTGTTGTATCTAGTGTAGTGGTCTTGGACTGATTCATTAGGAACTCTTTTCATAGCATCAAATTCAGACAATATTTGGAGTGGATTTTTCTTCTTTTCCCATTTATTTAAAAATAATATATGAACAATTTCTAAATCAACTATACTACCAGCATTAAGACTTATAAACCATTTTTTAACTTCCCCTGTTAATGTTTGTGCAAAGAGTCTCATTTGTACATCAGAATCATCTATTTCATGAAGCTCAAAGTAATTTGCCATTTTATTAATATGTTGTTGAGTTGTGTAATGAGTAGTAGCATCAAATTGGGGTATTTTACTTTGGTAATCCTAAGGCATATCATGTAATTGTCCTGGAAGAATAAGGGGAGCATACCTAACAGCCATAGCTTGAATTCTAGCTTGGCTAGGAGGTAGATTAGAAGTGCTTGGGGCTAAACTGGAAGTACTAGCTGACGTAGTTAAAGAAGTGGCTGATGAAACTAGAATATAAGATGGTGTACTAGAAAAAGTGGTGGGTGAACTAAAAGATGAAGTTGAGGTGCTAGGAAATGAAACTGGGATATATAAAGAACTACTTGAAAATGAGAATGATGTGTTTGGAAATGAAGAAGTTAAACTAGTGGATGGAGTTGAAGTGGGGGATGATGGAAATAGTATTCTCGGTTGGAAGGGTTGTCTAGGGATAAATGGATCTATAGATTGGATGGTAGTGGAAATTATATATGATGTAGTGGTATCTAAATGAGAAATAGAAGGCTTAGATGTATATGCTAACAATTGGGCTAACTCAATAGCTTCATCTATTTCCTTAAGAATAGTAGCATTTATCTCTTTAAGTTTATCCTAAGCTTTAAATTTCTTTAATTCAGAATCTGCTAAAATATTTTCCTGCTTTGTTTCAAGAAATGAAATAAAAACAGGGTCTATAACAACACTACTTAAATTACTTTATGATTTACTTCTGAATAAAGAATGTTCAAAATTCAAGTCAAACTCTATGTCTTGTAAACTCACTAACTCTTTTGGTAATGAATTTTCTCTATCTAAGGAAACTTTAGCATCTAAATATTCTACTTGTTTATTATTTTTCCCATTCTATCCGGATTGTCTACTATAATAGTAGGTTGAGGATCCGGGTTTGACCTGGTATAGTAAATTTTTCTAGAAGCCAGAATTACAGCTTTTATATACTCACAACCTATAAAATAGTCTTAAGGTGAAAGGATGATAAAAATGATTTCCTTTAAGATCTATTTCAAAATTGAGGATTCGTTAAATCCCCAGTATGGTCGCCAATATGTTATCACTCTAATAATTTTCTAGGTTGTGAGATTTTGGTTTAAAGTTCAAAGAGCACTAGAGGTAACTACAAACAAACTTTTAAACTCTAGGATCTAGCCTTCCTAGGGTTTAGAGAGGGCTCTCTCTTTATGATTTAACTTTGTTTTGATTATAAGATATTAGGCTAGTTATGATTGTGAAAAATGGTTTTGATTTTGTTTGGTGAGAAAAAATCACTTAGTGAGATGGATAGTGATAGATCTGTTTGTCCATTGCGCTAAGGAGCCAAAAGTCAAGAAGACAGGACTAGGATCAAGTTCAAAAAGTCAAATATTTTCAGGGCAAGATAGATAAGTCTTTGAGGATCTTGGAAGGCTGATTTGTGAATTGATTTGAATCGGGATAAAGAGCAATGAATGATTCTTTGATCTCGATAAGGAAGGAGTAGACTAAGGTCATTCGAAAGAGAGAGAAATTAAGGGTTCCGTACTCTAGAAATCAACAGAAAACATAGAAATGATTAACAGTAAAGACATGGTGCTTTCAACAAATCTTGAAATAATACTCCTGATTTATCATTCAAATTTGAAACACATATATGGATGCATGTAAAACAAAAGAAGATAAACAATGACAAGTAGAAAGTACTTCACTTCAATGGCTCATCACATGAATCCTGAAATATGATGCTAGATGATTTGATCCAGACTGCTACTCGAATTTGTAACAAAAAAGCCTTCAAGTACAGAAATATTGACTATAGAAATCTTCAACAATTTATTCCACAATAATACTTCAAAAGATGAAGTATATATACAAAATTTTTTACAAAATATCCTAGAATAATCATAAGATTTTTCCAAGGAAAATAAAATATCTTTTACAACAAAATAGGGACAGTTGCTTAACAACTTAGCAAGCTGTCATATTTATCCAAATAAAACAGAAAATTGTCTGTGGATTAGGTGTAGTTGGCTGCCTTGGTGTCTTCTTTGCTGGCAAAGATATTTCAAATATGTTTTGCAATATTATCTTCTGATCTTATACTCTTTCGTTTGATAATCTTTACCTCTGATACACTTTAAACTCTGTCAAAACTACCTTACTGCTATAATTTTCTGTTTTTACTTTAAAAATAAACAAATTGTTTTTATCTTTCTCTCTGCTTTTTGATTTTTACAATAAATCAGTGAGTGATTCCCAAGATTCATCATCAGGAATTTTTATCTTTTTCAGCTTCCTAAAATTCTCATCTGCCTCAGTGTATCTAGAAAATGTTGGTTTGATGACAAATAAGTGTTTTATCTCATGTTGTAGATAAAACGAATCTTCAAAACTTCTGTGTAAAACCTTCCCTGTAGGAAATCCTTGTCCTTATGTCTTGTTTACTCGCTGTTTTGCATGATCTCTAATTTTCTTGTTGTAGTCCTCCTGTGGCATGAGTTTATCATTTATAATCAAAATGTTAGGCAAACCTCTTTGCCCCAAAATCTCAAATTTAACCATAAACTTGGTTATGGATATTTTCATGTTGGCACATTTTTCTTCAAGTTGTTTCATCAGATTCTTCTTTGAAATGACTTTCCTTATTTCAAGGATTGTCTCTGTCCTATTAGTGATTTCTATTTCTTCCAACTCTTGCTTGTTTTTACTGTTTAGAAATTTGATTAATTCTAGGGCCTGCTTATGTTTGGCACCTAGCTCATCTTTTATTTTATGAATCTCTGCTTGTGCTGCTTTTAGCAAATCCTTTTGCTCATAGATTACTTGGATTGATGGCCAAACATCATTGATGGATTCATTGATTTTATTCCATAGCTGATTTCTCACTTATGACATTGGCTCCTTCAAGGTTAAATCCTTTTGTAGATTCTTCAGTTCAACATTTAACCTATTAGCCCTTTGCTCATGAGTTTTGGCATTGATTTGGGCTAACTTCTTTGTGTCTTCAAGATTTTCAATCACTTTTTTCAATCTATTAATCTCATTAGTTTGTAGTGTCATTTCCTCCATGACTTTAACTAGTTTATTAGCCTCATCTGAATGTTGAGCTATTGTAGTAGATGATTCTGTAGCTGAAGTTGTGGATGATGTCACTGGAATTGTAGTAGCCAATGGTACTTTTGGTGCCAACTCTTCTTCTAGAGTTGAAGGCGCAGTTGTAGTAACCATGGGAATTACTGTAGGAGCTTCCTGTGCTTTTGTAGTTTCTCTTTCATGGACAAGCTTGTCCATTTGGATTTCCATCTCTTTGATATGTCCTGCTAATTGAAAAATTAATTTCATCATGTCATCTTTCTGACTTTGCTCTTGTACAATTTAACTGGATTGAGGATGTTTAGTGGGTGGAAGCATGAGTTGTTTCCTTAATGATGCAATATCAGCATTCTTTTTCTTCACTAACTCCTCTGCAACTTTGACATTTGCAGTATTGTATCCAACTTGAATAACCAACTCTTCTAAAGACTTAGTCCTAAGATCTTTAGCATATGAGGAAGATTTGTCAACTTTCATTTGATCTCTCATGTTTATGATTGTATTTTGAAGATTTTGGAAAATCATAGCCTTGGTAGTTATAGTAGAATATAACATCTCAGAACTTTGCCTATGAAACTCAATTTGATCTAGTGCATGAATAATTTCTGTGGGCACATCAAGATCAACTTTCTTGTAATCTGCAACTGTCTTGGGAGTCTTAACTGTTGGTTGGAGTACTAACATAATCAAATTTTTATTTAAATAGTCAAAAGCTGATAGAAGTCTGTTCTAAACACCTGGTGTTTGTTTCAAATATTGAGAATAAATCTCATTTTTTATTTCTTCATTCTTTGTCTTAATCTGCTTATATTTTTCCCTGATATCAAAATATTTTTCTTATGTTGTCTATGAGGAGGATGCCTCCATATTCTGTTACTTCTCTACTACTTGTGTATTTGAATTTTCAGGTTGTTCTTCATTTAGATTCTCTGTGGCTGGCTCATTTGTAATGAATGTAGCAGCATCTGGATTTGTCACTGGAACATCTGTGTCTTCTACCTCTATAGTCACTTTCTCTTTATCAACTGGATTGATCTTAGGCTTTTTATTGTATCTTAGTTTAAAGCTAGTTTCAGTTGTTGTCTCAGCAATGTAAGTACCTTCTTCTCTGACTCTTTTAGTAGCTTTCTCTCCTTGATTTGCAGTTTGCAAGGTGTGACTAGTATCACCCTGTTTAACTGCATCTACCAAAGTGTTTTCTAGCCACTCAGTTTGATTGAAATATTGTTCAATCTCTAGTTTTTTCTCATGAATATAAGGTGTTAGTTTGCACTTAACCCTCATTTTGCTTCATATTACTTGTGGATCATAGTTCCATGAGAAGCTCTCTTCAAATCTGTACTCAAGTAACTATTGTGGTTGCTTATGTTCCTACATATTTGTGATTACAAATAAAAGGTCCCACCTGATTCTTCAACTTAAATTTGGTTTTCTTTTTAGCTGCTAGGAAGTTGATAGAATTTGAATTTAAGATTTTCCTGATGTACTCCAGGGCAAAAACTCTGATTGGCACATATTAAGGTAGCTTGTAGGGTAAAATATTAGACCCAAAAACTCTAGTTTATGTATGTTTTTCATATAAGTACCAATCTTCACTTCTAGTCTGCTATGATAGTTATAGAACTTTCTTCATTTCATCAATGATTCTTGGTTGTTTTGTGTTTGTCAACATGTTTATTAATGGATGAACAAAGAAGTCTGAAAACTCTGCATAAGTGAACTCTGTGGACTCTTTTCTGATCAAGGATGTCCAAAAGATGACTGAAAGTGGATTTTCTTTTATATCAAGCTTCTGGAGGGTTATAGGAAACTTATCTGCTTGAAAATATAAGAACATATGGAAAAGAAAGGATGTATATCTAAATACTCCTTCAGTTGGCAATTTGACAAGCTGATCATGGATATTATCAGCTATATATTCAACATAATTGAAAATGACAGAAGGAGGATGTCCTAGTGCAAAGGTAGACAGAAAACTTAGGATTGACTCATCTGTGAAGTATCCTAGGATAAATGAAAACATGGATACGACATGCCTTGACCCTTCTGGAAACTTTGAAGTAGAATAAGGAGGGTTGATTTGTGGAATTTCAACATGTAAAGGCATAAACACTTGAAAAATAAGAAAAAATTCAAGAAAATCAAGACCAATTTACAACTTTGTAGGTGCTTCTATTGACAAGGGAACTACTTTGGGATCAGGTTTGAGTTGTAGCATCTGGTTTATTGACTCAGTAGTAATTGTAAACAATACCTATTTGTTTGCATTTACCATTGCTCTTTGTTCATGTGAATAATAGCTCTGACACAACCTAATAACCTCTAGGCATTGATGTGTGAGTGGAACAACATATTTGGGTAGGTTTGACTCCCAAATTTGGACTTCTTCAACCTGATCTAAGGAATTTTCATGACTCCAGCAGTGGAGGTATAACAAGTTAAATTCTACTACTGGGTCTGCTATTTTATAATCCACATCTGCTAAAGGTGTGTGTTCAATGTCTACAATAGGAGGTTGTACATGATTTACAATAATTACAGTCTTGGAGGACATAGCTGGATTGGATTTTGACATTTTTTAGGCTTTCTGAATAATTGAAACTCTGTATTTGGACTTTTTTAGACTCTTTAGTAAGTTTAAATTGCTCACAGAAGACTTTTTTAACTTTGACAGAGGTTGTATTAAACAAAATAGGCATAAATGGCTTTTTCTTGGATTTCAACCTTCAATTTTGGCTTTCAACTAGATTTTAGCCTCTTTACAATTTTTAGATATAAGAAACAAGGGTTTCATATTCTTCTTTAAGTAAATATTGGGCTAAAATTCATTCAAATTGGGCGCAGAAGGGTTAGGGTTACCTGCAAAGGTTTTCTGGGCAAATTCAAAGTCTTTATAAGGTATGCAAAGGATAAATGAATTCAATTTTACCTTAAAAACCAGTTTTCAGTATTGAAATAGGGGTTTATCAAAGACTTTACAGTTAATTCGTTCGTTTTGGCCAATTACAAGCTCTTTCTATGGGTAAATAGGCTTTATTGGGTTTAATTTGTTCGGAAAATTCTTTTCAAATGATAATTGGTCATTTTTCTGAGTAAAATACCTGTTTGTGTAGGTATTAGGTCTTTCAAACAGGTTATGAGGCATAAAACATGTTCTTGGTGTCTTTAAAGGTTTCTGGAAGTCAACTGAAAGTTTTCCAGTTGTCTTGACAGCAAATGCGGGGCTCTCTGGCTTCTCTGAGTGTAAAACAATGTACAGGGTTTCGTCTTCTCAGTAGAGATGGATAATATCATATATAATCTACATAAAATGGTTTAATGTATGCATATGAAGTTCTTATAATGTTTTAGGTTTAATCAGGATTTATCATTAAATTCCAGTCATATCGGAGTGGAGGTGGTTTCGGCTTCAAAGGCGAAAAACCAGAGGTGGTTATCGCGTGGGTTTAGGTGGTAAGTTGTTTTGGTTGGATCGAATGCAATCCTATAAGATGTTGCCATGTGGAGGAGAGAGAAAGGTGGAAAACCACCCATTTCGCATAGTTTGAAATGGGTTATGATCGCATAGTTAAAAATGCGATATGGATTGGTGTTCGTCGGATCTGAAGGGGTTAATGCGAACGGTGGGGATTTGTTCAAAAGTTGCTCGGAATTTGGGGCATGGGGCCCAGGATTTGTTTTATTCGGTGGGATAGTTTTAAATGTTACAAATATATATTTATAACGTAAAAAAAATATATATATTATTTGATTAACGGGGTAATGTTTATATGGTTAAATAAAACATTAACAAATGTTTAATAACCAATGGTGCCAGATATATAATACATGGTGTATAAAACATTTTAATAAGTTTTTTATGCTTATTGGGAGTGGGATTTTAATCATATTTTTGTTTTTAACCTATGGGGAGAAGAGTGGGGATTTATATTAGCACATGGGAATACAAAACCATAGGTTAACATTAAAAAATGGGTTTTGGGGATATTTATATAAAGAAATTAATAATATACGGGAAGGGATATTTCAAAGTGATTTAATACTTTAAGTTAGAAATTAATATGAAATGAAAATATAATGAATGAAAATACATAGAATTTAAGGTAAGTAAAGTGTAAATAGGCATTTTAGCTTAAAATTATCCCATTTTGATTTTTACAAATAAACTTAGGATAAAATGTATTTTGTAGGTTTCTGAGTGTTTTTGGATGAAAATGAAATTAATTAAGGGGGATTTTACTTTTTCTAAGAAAAAAGGTTTTTTACTTAGGAAAAGGGTTTGTATTTTTGGAAAAGGGTGAATATGCTGATGAAATGGATTTTTATGTAGGGAATCCAATATTTTTAACCAATCAGTTATTGAGCCTTGGGTCCGGTCCCAACAGAAGTCAAAGAAATGCTCTGAGCCTTTTTAACTGAAGGTTTAGAATACTGGATCATTGCGGGGGAGGGGAAATTAGTAATTTTTTCCCGATGATGCTTTATTACATGCCTTACACAACTGATTTCTACCTACCCATTATTATTCTAACATTTTTTACTTTATTTGCATGGGTGCATTTAAGCTTGCAACCCTAAATCCATTTTTCTTTCAAAGCATAAAAAATATCTAAGTCTAACCTTATTTCATCCAAGGGCTCAGATTAAACTGTTGAGCTCCTCATTTATTCTCTAACTATCTACCGATTTGTCAAGTTTAGACTGTTTGACATATCTTTATTCTCTATCTAAAACATGAAATTCAAGGCATGGAAATTTAAGATTAAACTATTTAACTGATCATGGATTATGGCATTATAGACAATCTGCACATAATCATTATTCTTGTTGTAAAAGTAAATAGTAGTGGCAATTTGACTTGCTCACTTTCATGTCTATTTTATTTCTTTTCTCTTTTGGGGTCCATTTTTATTATTTTTTGATATTTTCTTTTCTAAGTCCTTTGATCTTTCTTTTAGGACTTTTACCCTCTTTTCATTTTTTTTATTATTTTCAAATATGGGAAAACAACTTGCAAAAATCAAGGTATGTACATATTTACAAGACTATCAAAGTCAATTCAAAAATTATGAACCCTATTATTATACGACCATAACATATTACATGATATAAATGTAAATATAGCTTAAGTTTGAGTGAAATATCTTCGCAAACCAACCTCAAAATTATTAACCAAATGTATTCTGGTTGATGACCCTATCATCACTTCAAAAACAAATCCAAAAATTGTTAATCAAATGTGTTAATGTTGATGGCCCCACAATCACATCACATGGTGAGAATCAAAACAAAAATAAAGTCACATGATAATGACAAGTAAGATGTCATTGTCCATAACAACAACCAAACATTGTAATATTTGAACATTAATTTGAAAGAAAATTACTCTTGAAAATCTAGATGGGAACCTTCCATCAAGCTAAAATATGTGCTAGATAAAAATGTGACCAGGGTATTGTTGGCTCGAGGGGCCCTAACCTAGGTTCGGAGGTTCAAGGTTTGCCAACAAACCCCTATATTACTGGCCCTTTCGGCAGTGACCTGGTTGCACAAGCCAAAGTCTCACTCGAAGTAGTATGGGTGGGTGCTGGAACCAGGTTTCCGCACCCTGGGAGAGGGTATGCAAGTCAAGTCGAGCTGCGTTCAGTCTTATAGCAACCCGATCTTATATTACAGAGCCTAGATCTATAAATTCCATTCGCATCCACGTGCTTAATAGCAATGATACTCATAGTAATCAAAATATCATGAACTTATATAAAGATAACACATCTATTCCAGATCTTCTTGCAGAAAATGTAACAAAACAGTCCCAGATGGCAGTATAAATAGGTAACATAAGTATATTCACAGCTTAAATCAATAACACATCAACATATATTAATCAACCAAGCATCACAGAGTAATTCCAATAGATTTAGATATCCAACAATACTTCGGCATTCCTTAATCCTTCAGATCCACTTATAATACCCAAATCCCAACCTGCACACACAGCAGCAGGGTCCGCACATAGAAGGATAGGGAATCTCCGTGCACACAACAGCAGGAGTCCTTCCCCAACAACCCTAACCAGATCTATCAATTCGCACTTAGCATCAATCTCTTATCATTCTTAATCTATCCTACCACTCAAAAAGGTTCAACTACTTATACTATTTTAGCCTACGCATCTAATGGTCTGCAAACTGTGGTTTGCAGATTCTTGGTCTACCCTTGACCCATTTACAATGCTTTAGGGGCTTTGACCCACCCCAAAACCCCTACGTTAGACTAAATATAATAAAAAATGTACAAAATGGACCAGTTTCACAGCTTGCAGGAGACCTTGTTCCAACAGTCCCCCAACACAATCTTGTGACTCATCCTGAGTCATTGTGGTGGTGGGGTCTCCACCTGTGCGCGCAGTGCATTGATGGCGGCAATCAGCAGAGGCAGCACTTCTTGACTCTGAGCAGCAGCGCTCTGCGCAATATCCATGAGCTTATGGGATGTCGGTCCTTCTGTTGTCGTAGTGATACTTTCCAGCATTTGATTGAGCTGCTTGACCACGACATCAGTATCCTGTGATATCTGAAGGGTGGCGGCAGTCCAAGGCTTCAACCATTCCCTAATGGCGTGTTTCTTGCGCCGTAGTTCCTCAATTTCATCTTGGAGAGCATTTTTGGTTCTCAAACATGCCAAACTTTGTGCAAGAACTAAGGAGGGCAATGTAGCCTTAACCTGATCGAAAGCTTCTTCCTTCTGCCACAAATCTTGATTGATTCTCTGGAGGACCAGATCGTGCTGGATCGTGGTCCATAGTTGCATGGTGTCCTCAAGTAACCGGGCGCCTCGAGCAATCTGTCCTGTAATGGTGTTGGCAGCCTTGGTCACAAGCGTAGCGCGCTGGGCTTGTACCTCCGAAGGTGTTTCGGGCTGCAATTTGGCCTGTAAGTCAGTGATTTGTTGCTCCAGTTGTGTCTTTATGACCTAGATCTCCATCCTGGACTCTTTTAATGCCGTGACTAATCCCTCAACTTTAGCCCGGGGGGTGGCCGTGGCTGGATCTCTTTTGTAACCTCTATGCATAGCTGGTGGATCAATGTTTCAAGCTCCGCTTGCTACGCCACAATAAGGGACACTTCAGTGCTCTGTGCTACAATGGTCTGCTCAGCCGTACTGAGTTGTTGGTGCACTTGTTGGTCCCGATGATGAACCTCTTGAAACACAGCGGTGTGGAGACCTTGTAGTGCCTCATGGGACATTCTGGCCAAATTCAACTGCACCTATGTGCTAGCTTGAGGTTGTATCCTGATAAGGGCAGGCCCAGGGAGGGAGCAGAGACGGCTCTCTCCTGTAACTGTTGTCTTACTACTGGTTGTCGAGGGCGGAGGTACCTGAACTGCATTAGTTTGCAGGGCGCGAAGTTCGGCCTAGATTGTATCTACCGTAACTTGCTGTCGTGCTTCTAAGGCGACCCATTTCTCCTCCATGGCCAGGGTGACTGCGTCTGTTATTTGTTCGAGATCACCCTCAGTCAACGTGATTGTCTCATCGCATTCCCCTCATTGAGATCGCTGCTTCTTGCAAGGTCCTTTGATAGGCTCACTTGTTCGTTTCATGCCTCGGGGGGAGGGGGTACCTCCGATATCCAATCCACCTGTGCCCAAATCCTACCGCGGATTGACCTGAGTTTCAACCTCGGTGTCCTTCATGGTGGTCTGCTTTGGTTGTGTGTCCTTTTCCATGGTTGCGTCCGAGCCTTTCTTGCTTGGTCCTGCGTTCCCCTTGATGGTGGTTTTGAAGCCTATCTTCCAAGCGGGGGCCATAGCACAATCACATTGTTGATTTCCTCATCTGCTACAGTATAAGGAAGTGACATCCAGGCCTTATTCTTGTGGCTACGGAACTAAATGTTGTTCGCAGTAACTTGAAATGTTGTGATATTCTTGTACTTGTCATATACTGTGGGGGACAGCCGAGGTCGAGAATTGATAGTTGTGGCCACGCTACTCTAGAAGAGGACTGAAAAGACCTAGTTATCTTCAATGCGCTGTGCATCCTTGGAATCCCACAAATGGGCATACCAGGCTCCTTCGCACATATCTGGAGTGAGCTTGGGGAGGACCGACTCCTTAGGGGATTCTCGGGCAACAAGGGCTATAAGAAATAGTATCGAGGCATAGCATAAGGCTTTTCCCTACTCCTGCGATTCACGGACGTTGGTTAAGAACTCGTCGCATAAGTACTGGGCCCAATTGAGGCAAACCCCCTTCGTACACTGACCGACTAGCCGAATGACATAAGCGGGGACGGTGGCGACCTGACACTTTCTCATGAGCTTACAAGCTAGCATTATGGTACCCATCTGTGTAGCTGGGTCGTTGATGGATTTTATGATAAAGCCCCGTGTATTTCTTTGCACATGGTAGGTCTGCCGCACATGTTCCGCAGTGTCCCCTTCATATTTCTTACCCACACGCTCCAGAGGGTGTGGCCGCTCATGGGAAGACCCATGATTCTGTGGACCAATGAAATGTCTATGGGGATCCTATCCCTAATCCACAAACAACCATTATGAATTAGGGCGAGCAGCTGTCGGGCCAGTCGATCCGTGATATTGTAAGGGCTAAAGTGGGGCATACACAGCAGGTTCAAAAGCTCAGATCTGGCCTATTCACTTACCCATCGCTGAGGAACAACTGTGACCCCATCGTTTGCGTGAATTGTGTCGAAGTACAGCTTGGGGTTTAGTTCAGGGAAGGCTTTGTAGTTTTCCAAGTCATGATCATTGAACTTAACCTCATGGAGCCTCCCGCAGGGGTCACTTAGGATGGGGACTTCCCCCGGGGTTAGCGGCATCTGCAAATAGGTCACCAGACCATCAAGGTTCTTTGGTGTGCCCGTCGAGGGCCTGTGTGGGTGGACAAAGGGTGGTAACTAGTTGATTGGATTAGCAGGCAAGGCTCCTTCCTAGGGTAGCCTGAGCCCGAGGCGTTGCTCGCGGGGAATTGGCTTGCCTTGGGGAGTTCTTGGGCTTCCTTGAAGCCCATTTCGCTGCTTTTGGGGGCTTTCCTGAGCCCTATGCTTTCTCTTTTCCCTTCTTTGTGACTAGTGTAGAGATCACTTCTTCATCCTTAGACCTAATCTCCATTATGTCTTCACCTTCTGGTTCTATAGGGGTCAAGGGTTCAGTAGGGTTCGTGGCCATCATCCTAGCGCGAAAAATGAATCCCCCCTCTGGGTAGCCACTGTCAGACGGAAGGGGTTGAGCCAACATGAAAGGGACAATGCAAACCCGAAAAATCCCACAGCTTACGTTCGTTCAAGGCAAAGATGTTAAGTGCAAGCGATGTAAGTGAGATGGAACCGTCAATCAAGCTATCCTGCCCTTTTTATAGTGTCTGTGATCATCCAACGGTAGGGCATACTTCACCTAAAACTTCACGACAGGTAAATGGTAAAAAATACCCAATATTTTCCTCATTAAATGCCAGCGACTCACCCTTTTCAATGGTAACTTGGGCTTTTTACCAGTCATTAATGTGCCATTGGCTAGTTTTTGCACCTTTCGTGTGCTTAGCAGACCTACCATGCTCGAGTCAAACACTTGTGCCTTATGCGCACCCTCCCCCAACACAGGCTTGTTCCCTAGGGACCTCACAACCAAAGACATATTTTCCTGACAGGTGTCATCCCAACCGAACTGGACCCCTTGCAGAAACAAGTCTTTCAGAGGTGTTGTAAGTAGCATATATTTCCAAACAAACTTTTCGTAATACCCTGTATGGCCAAGGAGTGACCGCAGTTGTTTCCTTGTTGTGAGGGTCACTGAATATATGATAACTCTACCTTCTGTATCTGCATTCCTATCTTTAGCCAATGTAGGGTGCGTCCCATTGCTACCCATTCACAGCCTGAGCGGCTCGGTAGTCATGTGCACCCCTTCCAATTCTGCATCAGACGTGGCTCGCAAATAATTCTTACTCTCTGTTGGGGCTAGGCTACAGTAGCTGACCATGCTTGGTATCGGTGTCTCCCATGTGGGTATTTCCGGTGCGATAAACATGTGTGATTTACCCCATAACCCAGCGTCAATGTCTTGCAGAACTGCGTAAAGTTCCCTGGTCCCGCCTACTAACCCAAATGTTCCTAGGAATTCTTCCTTCAATGTCCCCAAGTGGCAGGTCCGCCGATGTAGTTCCGCATCTAAGTACCATGCAGATGGAAGCGGCCCTAGGTCATGAATCAGTAGGTGAACCCACTCCTTATCCATCTTGTCACGCCACTGTTCTTCCCATGCAGATGGATATTCACGTGGATCTTCCGATCCAAGGAATTTTTTGACCCGCACACTAGTTGGGGCTTCAAATCGCAGGGTCATCATATCCCAACATTCCTCCCAATCTTGGAATGCCTCCTTATGAATTTCCCACCACTTTGCAGGTACCCCTCGCATGGCCAGCTTAAGGGTCCATAGCCTTCGTCCCATGGGAACCTCTGCTTCGAATGCTCACAAAAATTCCTTAATTTTACCAGAACCATCAAAGTAGAGTAGGTCTCTTACATATGAGAAATGCAGTGGAAGTCCCTTGTAACTCAAAGACATCGCAGTGTCGAGACATCGTGAAATCAGTTTTTCCAATTCTCCATCTCCCCATTAGAGTCAGAGAAGCATTCATTGTCCTTTTCCCAGCAGAGTACTCCTTCCGCCGTGGGGTTGATCCAATCTTCGTCCCGCACAGTCAACTTATAAATGTGATCCACCTCCTCTTCATCACGCAATGGCTCTATGTATCGTTCACCTTCTGCAGGATCTAATGGTACTATCACCCTTGTACCGTTATTCTCAAACACCATGCTTCTCTTTCTGAGGTTGATGATATCGCCCATATCTATGGCCCAGTCCAGCCCTAAGAGTGCAGGGTAGGGGTCCGCATCTTCTACAATTTCAATTACTTCAAAGTCGGCTCGAGCCTTTACTCCTGCGATATCTACCGTAATTTTAGACAATCTTCCTAGTGGGATGATTTTCTGTTGATTTGCCATGAGCAGCTGAATAGTGGACCATTCCAACTTAGGCTCTCCCATTCGTTGCCAAGTCTGTTTATGTAACATGTTTGCATCTGACCCCAGGTCCAAAATAACTTGACCCATCTCGTAGTCACCAATCTATGCAGAAAACCACATTTCTCGTCCGGTGCATTTCTTATACCTGTATAGCTTGTGCACATCCTTGACCTCCGGAGGTAGATTGGGTCATGCCATGCATCTATCTTTTAATGCCTGAAGATTCTCCATAGCCTTTGTGTTACACAGTAGCTTCATACATGCCTATAAAAAGGGCTCGACCTCCTCATCTGCCTTGAGGTTCACAAGCGGCCGAGTAGTAGCTGCCTCTACCTCAGCAAAGTCCCTGCAAGCTGTGATAAATGTTTCTCTCCCATTTCTTAAGTCCAAATATTCTTGTTTACTAACAGCTTATCGGATCAGAGGTTCCCTCACAGCCTCCTCCTCAGATCCCCTGGTGGCCATCCCACTGCGTGTCACCACATTCACACTCGGATCTTTGTCTCGTAGCTCAGCCTTAACTCTCTACACATTTTGTGTAGGTGCCGACTACTTTTCCTGCATTTTTTCTATCAAGAGTGGACAGTCTTCAATCGCATGATCCAGCTGTCTGCAATACCGGTAGGATTTCTTAGTGGGGTTCAGGCAGTCCCTTGTAAAGTGTCTTGCTTCTCCACAGTTATAATAGATTGTCTGACCTCGTCCCCATCCTGCACTTCCTCCTCGACCGCCTCCCTTGCCCCTAGCCAGGGAGCCGCCTATGCCTATCGAAGACCTTGGTGACGCAGGATCTGTTTGTACCCCATATAATTTTTCTCGATCTATCATCAGATCATACGTTCGAGAGTTCTACTCATCATGTCCTATTGACCGACAAAACCTGTACCACTATTGTTTTACTTCTGGGACGTACGCACCTAGGCGGGGGCAATAGTTCGTATCATGTAGGCCAGCTACGCGGCAATCCTCACACCACAACGTGGGTCCGCTGGAGCCTGGACACAACGGACTAAGTCCTTTGCTTGATCCTGGGTCCAGCAGACTAGGTCCTCCTGCCTGCATGTAGTCTATTAGTAGAGGGCAGTTATCTTTGGTGTGACCATTCACCCTGCATCGTATGTACCACCTTTCAGGGCTAGCTTCTGCTCCTCGCTCTTTCTGCAAGTTCTGGATCTCCATGTGCATTGCTTCTAGCTACCCTTGGATCTGTTGGACGCCCAACTGGGTCTCATCTCAAAGCGTAACTTCTAACTTCATCGTAGCTTCCAAGGCTTTCTCTTGTGAGTTGAAATTTTGGTGACCCATAGGTGTGCATAGGTGAGGCAATAACATGGTGATGAACCATTTTGTATGCTGTCTGTCATCATATTGAAATGCTCCTTCTCTAATTTCTTTCTTTAGTCATTGATCGGTCTCCCACATAGACTCAGAGGGCCCCTGCTTGAAATTTTTGAGATCCACCACTATTTGCGAGTAGGACTTAGGCTTCTTAAATTGCTTCTTCAAAGTGTTCCTACCCTCCTCAATTGTTGCGTTCGCATGTTGTTTGATGTATCCCATGTACCAGTCTAACGCTCTTCCTTCAAAGGCAAGGGATAGTTGTGCCTGCCTCATCGCATCACTAGCTACGTTTTGCACAGCCCATACCGATTCCGTGACAAACTAGAACTGATCCATGTCTTCATCTCCTACACCCCTAAAGGTGGGTAACTTCATATGCACAACCATGTTGTCTTTCGGTGGTGGCAGCGGAGGTGTAGGTGAATTCTTACCCCTATGCTGGTTCGAAAGTGGTGTGGCTGGAGGACTCTACGAAGCTGCTTCCCTTACTGGACTGTAGATAGATCTATCTCCTTCTAGGTTGGTCCTGTAGTATTTGCCACTTCGTGTTGTGCTCCCATCCAAATTAGGGGTCTTTCACTCGATATGGCTACACAGAATACTCTTTTCGCATAATAATATCTTGATCAACAATGGTAAGGTCTTCAGAAACTTACGTTGAAACCCTGTGAAGAATCTTCGCTCTACTTCAGAGTAGGCTACAAACTGATCGATGGCAAATTCTGTCACAAATCCTCCTAACACACGTTCTACCCAGTGGTCCACTGTGCGAGTGATGTTGTTATCAGTCTTCTCTAACTGCTAGATTAGTTCGAGGTCCCACTCTGTGATCCGCTCGTCCTTCCAACACTTCTAGAATTCTACCAGCCTTGCAAGCCACTCCTAGAGCTCAATCACAATCGTTACAAAGAATATGTCGTAAATCTCTGTGAAAATGTAATTATTCTTCCACTCTTCAGTAGTCAACCTCTTACTGCAGTTTTCTTTTATGGAAAATTCCTGAACTTGCTGTTCAAACCAGTCACCAATTTCCTTTTTCTCATTCTTCCAGTACGGCCTTGGCATTACCCGATCCCTCTCTCAAAATGCTCCAGGTCCCGACAACAGAACCATTTGTTGGCTCGAACGGTCGTGACCTAGGTTCAGAGGTTCAAGGTTTGCCAACAAACCCCTATACTACTGGCCCTTTTGGCAGTGACCTGCTTGTGCAGGCCAAAGTCTCACCCGAAGTAGTATGGGTGGGTGTTGGAACTAGGTTTCCACACCCTGGGAGAGGGTAGGCAAGTCAAGCCAAGCTGCGTTCAGTCTTATAGCAATCCGATCTCATATTACAGAGCCTAGATATATAGATTCCCTTTGCATCCATGTGCTTAATAGCAATGATACTCACAATAATCAACATATCATGAACTTATATAAAGATAACACAGCTATTCCAGATCTTCTTACAGAAAATGTAACAGAACAATCCCAGATCGCAGCATAAACAAGTAACACAAGTATATTCGTAGCTTAAATCAATAACACATCAACATATATTAATCAACCAAGCATCGCAGAGTAATTCCAATAGATTCAGATATCCAACAATACTTCTGCATTCCTTAATCCTTCAGATCCACTTACAATACCCAAATCCCAACCTGCGCACACAGCAGCAGGGTCCGCACACATCAGGACAAGGAATCTTCGTGCATACAGCAGCAGGAGTCCTTCCCCAACAACCCTAACCAGATCTATCAATTCACACTTAGCATCAATCTCTTATCATTCTTAATCTATCCTACCACTCAAAAAGGTTAAACTACTTATACTATTTTAGCCTACACATCCAGTGGTCCAAAAACTGTGGTTTGTGGATTCTTGGTCTACCCTTGACCCATTTACAATGCTTTAGGGGCTTAGACCCACCCCAAAACCCCTGTGTTAGACTAAATATAATAAAAAATGTACAAAATGGACCAGTTTTGCAGCTTGCAGGAGACCCTGTTCCAACAGGTATTTCAAAGATATTTTCAAGATTATTTCTACTAAGAAAATATATTGGCCATAAACAGATTTTTGATGTTAAATTATGTTGATAGATACAAATATTTTGTTGTTCCTAATGTAAAAAAATGCAGAGAAATGTGAGCTGGAAATTTTATGACAAATCATAAAAAAACAAGAATGGTTATAAGGTTGCTGAACTAGAAATAATTTTTTGTAATTAGAAAGAATGATTAACAAGTTATGAAAAATCATAAACCATGAGAATCATAAAAAGGTTGTTGAATTAGAAATAAATTTTGGTAATTTGAAAAAATGAGTATCAAGTTATATGGATAATCAAAAAGAAATTTTAATAACGTTATATTCATTAAATATATGAGTGATACTGATAATTATTTAGTAAAATATAAATGTTTTTAAAATGGATTAATTGTATTGAAACACTTGTCTTCACAAATAAACTCCTCTTTCATAATATCTTAGTCTAAACACTCAACTTATGTTGAATTCAATTAAATTTCCATTTTGTAAAAACTAAAAATAACAATAAACCCTACCATTAAGGTTGCATTGTTCTCAGGTTCAGGGGATGATTTGAATCATTGTGATGACTATAGATAACACCTTCTTCTTTTTTCTCAAGAAAATTATTATGGAACAATTTCAATAATAAAATTTAGATTCAACATTAAGCTGCATTTAATTTCTTCGTAAACATTCTACAAAGACATGTGGTTGCTTTGATTGGTTATACTACAATCTTCTTGTGTTTGATTGGTTTGTATTTTTGACATGTAGTGTTTATGGTTGGACTATATTAAATGTGTTTACATTCAGTCGCAAGAAGTATTTTTAACGTTGACGAGGTTAAAAATAGTCTATGGGACATATTGTTTCTCCATCTGGCTCTTGTATTCGGCCATTTTCCTGTAAAATTTTACAATAATCGCTCCTAGCTTCTTGACAAACTATACACTATACAAAACGAAATTCTCATTCCAAACATTAGACTTACAACTTACCTGCATAAAAAAAAAAAATGAAATCAAAGTAGAAAATGGGCAATTTCTTAGCAGAGACTTCAAAATTAATAACAAATTGTTGTTAAATCTCATTTTCTCTTCCTCCTACTTTGGATAATATTCATCATCATTAGTCTCCGCTTCAAGGTAGTTGTCAATGGACATACATGTGCGCTTATGCCATATTTTCCAATCTAGGGCGTGGCAGGCCCATTAGATAGTTAAATATCTTTTAGTATTAATTTATAGTTAAATAATTTATAAGATCCACATTTAAATTGAGAATTAAATAATTTAATAAATTTCAATGTGATTCATACTGTACATTAACAATATATATTTGGAAATTATTTCATTTGACATATTTACAAGTTAGTTAAGTTGGTATTAAAAAAAATTATTATTTTTATTATTAGTAATTTAATATTAGTAAATAAAATATAAGATTCACATGTAATAAGTTTCAATGTGATTCATATTATACATTAAAACCATATATTAGGAAATTATGTCATTTGACATATTTACACGTTAGTTCATTTGGTATTAAAAAAAAAAAAATATTATTATTATTAGTAATTTAAAGCTAGTACATAAAATAATAATATAATTATTGATAAATTTTGATAAATATTAATTTATAATAATATTAAAAAAATTATTTATCATTTTAATAAATTTTGAAACTTACTAATATGTTAATATTTTTTAATTTAATTAAAAATAAATAAATGTAATTATAAATACCTTTAACATAAATAAACAAATTATCAAATTAAAAAAATCAACAATAAACCAATGAAATAAATAACCTCAACTATATATATATAAAACATAAATAAACAAGTTATTAGATTAAAAAATACAATAAAAAAACCAATTAAATAACTGACCTCAACAATCAATATATATAGATATAGATATATTACAATAATTTTAAATAAAATTATTTTTTTTCAAAGAGAAAAAATTCGTAAACTTTCATTAAAGATAGGTTACATGTTACAAAAAGCAGTAGTGTGCCACTGATCAGTCCAAAAACTAATACAGTCTGATACTTGCCATCATGCAGGTATGAAAACAGTCCCAAAAATAAACATCTTTTCAGGAATATACCAAAAGATTACATAGTAAGCTCGGTGCTTAACTTACTATCAAAAAAGCAATATAAAACCATAAAAGAAGTATACATGCCGGTAGTATATATCTCGGGATATAGTCACAAAATTCTCCCCAAAAAACCTGTACAGCAAGTAAGTCATCTATAGATGTGCCTACTCAATGAAAGGCCGATGAGAATATCTGTATACCTGTCCACCCGAGTGCTCTGTGAAATGCCAGGTGCCCCAATCTAGCTCCGATGCCTCTTTGGATAATTTGTTAGCCACTTTGTTCCAAGACCTGTAAATATGAGTCACTGAGATAGAATCAAATAGGACTTTGAGATGATGAACCTCATGCATCAGTGCAGACAGTGTGTGCGAGTGACAAAGTGCAAGATTATTGAACTAATTGATAACAAGCTGTGAGTCACCAAAAATCTGGATGGAGTTGCAGTGGATGTCCTGTGCAAATGTCAGAAGAAGTCTAAGGCAGTTCAGTTCTGCATAATTATTTGTTCCTGGTCCCAATCCCATTCTGATATGGTAGTAGTGATGGTCATTTAAGTAGAGAATTGCACCCCCTCTGCAGCCAGCAGCATTGGATGCACCATCGAAGTATGCCCAAGCACGGCTGTGATCTATTATTTCAGGAGAGCCGAGTGGAGGCTTGCTGAGCTGACTGTCGACAGGCAAGAGACTGAAAGTAGCAATAGAGGCAGCGCAAATGCGGTCACAGTCGATAGGGATTTCTCTGAAGATCTGTTTGTTCCGTCTGATCCAAATCTCCCATGCCACAATCAATGGGAGATTCCTCATTCTCGGGCAATTATCAAAGTGCCGCCACCAAATCGTCCAGGCTTCCAGAAGATTGTCCCCCTGCAAAATATAATTACAGCCCAGGCCAGTGCAGATCTGAGCCCAGATTTCTTTGATGCAATTGCACAGAAGGAATAAGTGTGTCGCGTCCTCACAGCTAGCAAGGCAGTAACAGCATTGAGAAGCCCCCTGGAAAGCCCCTTTGTGGAGAAAGTCCATGGTGGGTATACATTGGTTGAGTATGCACCAGAAAAACGTTCTGTGTTTATGAGGGGCTTTTAATTTCCAAAGGATACGCCACCGCCAATATTTGATAGGGGGTTCCTTGGGCCAAATTAAGGCAAGGTATCCAAGTTTAGGAGCGTATTGACCATGAGGAGATACAGCCCAAATTAATATGTCGGCCTGCTCAGTAATACGAGTGTTTGTAGCTTTAAGGGCCTAGATATACCTCTGCCAAATCCGAGCACCAGCTTGTGGCATGTCAAGATCAGCAACACTAAGCCAGGCTTGGCCCCACCACGAGGAATGAGCCAGGTCCGCAATCTGTGCAAGATAGAAAATATTTCTGTGTGCAAGGTGTTCGGTGATAAATACAGGTAATTTGTAATGATCTCCGCTGCCAGACCACGAATCAGTGCCAATGTGGACCATAGAACCCAAGCCAATCTGCCATGATAAACCAAGTTGTATGATGTGTGCTGCCTTATTGATCGCCTTCCAAATAATAGATGAACCAATTGTCTGACCAATCCTGTCTTGGATCCAATCGAGGGGGTTCCGAGGCGAAATATATTTAGCCACAATTACATCTTTCCAGAGGCTCTGGCCCGTGATTAAGTGCCAGCACATCTTAGCAGCCAGGGCCCTCGAGAAGAGATGTAAATCTTTTAACCCCCAGCCTCCCCATTGTTTAGGGATGTTGATGCGATCCCAGGCAACCCAAGAAAATGTGGAGGCCTTTCCCTGATTGCGCTAGAGAAATTGTCTGCATATCCTTTTGATTATGTTGGTAATGCCAATTGGAATCCAAGCCAGGGTCATCCAATAGACTGGAATAGCTTCCAGCACAGATTTGATGAGGATCAGTCGTCCAGCCCTAGATAACCATCTGTTGTACCAGACATTAATTCTGCATTCAATCTTGGCGATAATCTAGTTCCAGTCTTTTATCTTGTAGTCGTTTGGTTTGATATGATACCCCAGATATTTGAGTCCATCATTGATATCAATGAAAACATAGTCAAATAGGTGCAGTGAAATGCCTTGTTCAATTCCCGAGCAGCCAATCATAATAATGGTGGATTTGGTGCCATTAGGTTCCATACCTGTGGCCCTGCAAAAGCAGTTCAGAAGTATATCAAAGTGTACGGAGTCTTGTCTAGTACCATTGAGGAAAATGAGTACATCATCCACAAATAAGAGATGAGTAAGATGAAGAATGTCATTGATCTGGAGCCCTTGAAGTTCTCCCCTGTCTTTTTCATTTTTAATGAGACCCGAGAGTCCCTCCATAACCAAGACAAATAATAATGGTGAGAGAGGACATCCCTGACGAAGTCCTCTCCCTGCATGAAAGAAATCAGATGCGGTACCATTGATTAGAATGTTGAAAGTGGCATGACTAATACATCCCATAATCCAGTTTATAAACAGATGAGGGAAACCAGAGTGGATTAAAATGAGATGAAGGTAACTCCAGTTGACCCGATCAAATGCCTTTGTGAGATCGATTTTGAGAATGGTGGATTTCTGGCGCAGGGTCTTGATGGAGTGGAGGACTTCCTGGGCAGTGCCAATGGCTTCATGAATTTGCCTGTGATTCAGGAAAGCAAATTTTTCTTTTTCAATATGAGTAGACAGGAAAGGCTTGATGCAGTTTGCAATAATTTTGGATATGATCTTGTAAATGCAGTTACACAGAGATATTGGCCTATAATCATTGAAGCTAGTCGGATTGTCTGATTTTGGTATGAGAGCAATGAAAGTGGTGTTGAACCCGTCATATATTCTGCCTCGCACTCTGCTGTCTTCAATCATAGTCAACAGGTCAGATGAAATGAGATCACAAAAATGGATAAAAAACTCAATGGGCCAGCCATCAGGCCTAGGGCTTTTGTCCCGCTTGAACCATTTCAATACACCTTCCAGTTCACCTAAGGTAACTGGTGCATTGAGGTCATCCATCTGATCCTGTTCTACAAATCTTTTGAAATGTTGGGTAATGCGCATGATGTCCGGAAGATCAATGCAGTTTGACGCCCTATAAAGGTTTGTGAAATGTCTGGTGCCCAGGTCAAATAATTGAGACTGCGTTCTCGCTGTAAATCCATTGTTGTCTGACAGTTCCCAAATTCCATTTGCAGCCCTCCGGCCATTTGCATGCTGCTGAAAGAATTTAGTATTTTCATCACCCGCTTGTAACCATATAGCCCGGTTTTTAAGTCTCAGAAATTTAGCTTTTTCCGATTCAAGTGCAATTAGTTGTGACCTGCTATCATCAGAACGATAGCCCAGCAAATCAGCATTGTTGAGACTGGCAATCTTATTTTCAATATTGATCAGAGCCTCCCTCTCCGATCTCTTCTTGTTCCTAACCCATCGTATGGTAAGTTTTTTTATTCGGTTAAGATTTTCATTAATGATCCTACCCGGATCACGATCATTCAATAGGCCGCAGTGCTGCCAGGCCCGAGTGACCATCAGGGTATAATCAGGATCTCTCAACCACCGAGCATTGAATTTAAAAGGGGAATGAGCCCTATTAGGGCCACACTCGAATTCCAGATATATTGGAGAGTGGTCAGATTTCCCACCCATCCCCACCCATTGACGAGCACGAGTCAAAATAGGTAGGAGAGACTGCTTAATTAGAAATCTGTCTAATCTGCGCGCCAATGCAACAATGCCAGTCCTTCTGTTCCTCTAGGTGGGTTGAATCTTGGTAGATTGAATGTCAATCAGATTTGAGGCACCCATTAATGAATTGAAAAAACTCAGCCAAAGGATCCAGGGAAGCATGCGGGCCCCAAGATTCAAAGATCCCTAAGGATAAATTTAGATCTCCACCCAAAATAAGATGAGGTGCATTGAGTAGAGAACAAGACATTAAGGAAGTCCAGAAAATCTCTCTGTTTGTGCAGGGCCCATAAATGTTGATCAAAGTAAATTCCACCTCCGAGTTACCAAAGAGGACATTCATAGCCAAAACTCCAGATCGACCCCAACAGTTAGTCATCCGGGTAGTCCTGTCATTAATACCCAAAGCACAACCCCTAGATCGCCCAGATGCATCAAGGGTGATGAAAGTCCAACGAGGTAGGAGAGAGGTCAAGAGAGCCTACACATCAGGACCAGCACCAAGAGTTTCCTGAAGAAATAGAATGTCAATAGGTCGTTGAGTAATCAATTCCTTGAGGGCCAATCTCTTATCGGGGTTGGCCAGACCCCTGTAGTTGAAAGAGAGGCAAATCATGATGTAACCATCAACAAGGGTCTTCTAGCTCTAAGGACCCTCATAAGAGAGGATTGAGTGCCAGCTTCAACTTCGAGATTGGCTCTTTTGATCGCCTTTGCCAATGTAGATGGTCGACCATGAGTTTTGATGGGAATACAGTCCAGGCTAGGCCCAATCCAAAAAGTCTCACCCAACTGTGGCAGTGAGAGTGATCTAAGAAATAGTTGTGACGTGATGAGGGAGTCTCAGAAGATGAGGATGACTGGTAGAGGGGTTCAGCAGTGGAGTAGTGAATAATAGGCGTGGATGACGGATGTGACAAAGACATAGTACAACAAACCGCGGGGAGTTTCAAAGAATGGCCAGAAAAAGTCAATGGTATGCCAGAGGTATTAAGAGAAGAGGACAGATTGATAACGCCATTGCCAAAAGTGTTTTGGAATGAAGTGCAATCTGGTAAGACTAGATTACAATCAGTAAACGAGGAGGCAAAGGAAAGAGAAGTACTCGGAATAGAAGGGGTCTGCAGAGTTGTCTCCATCGAAGCCAGCGAGCGAGATCTGGGATGCGAGGTGGTCCATGATGGAATAACAGATTGCACCAGCCCAGCATCTCCCGGGGAGTTCGGGGTCGGCATACGCGCATTAGCACATCCTAGCACAGTACGATTCACCGGCACAGTCTGTGTACCAATCGAAAAAGATTTCTTTGAAGCCTGCTTGCCAATACCCTTCTTTGGACAATCTTTGTACAAGTGACCAACGACATGACATTTCCGGCATCGAAATGGCATGCCCTCGTAGTCAAGTGGTTGCTGCCAAATCATCCCATCAAAAACCATGTTGAATTTTTCATAGAGGCCATCCCGTGTGTCTAAGAAAATCAAGATCCGAGCCACAACTCAACTGCTCGATGTCAAATAATATCGGTCATGATCCAGATAGAGGCCAAAGTGTCCTCCGATGTTCTTGAGCGCAGAATTGCTCCAAAATTGCAGTGGTAGACCCGACAGCCTCATCCAGTTGGGACCTGCTCCCGCATTCTCCTTTTTAGGGTCGAACAGGGGAACCCATCTTTTAAGGTAGACAGGGTGCATCTCAAGATGCCAGTAATGCTTGAGAGCCTAGTCCGATTGTTCGGGGCGATCAAATGAGAGTGAAAACCAGCCTTTGGTGAGGGCCCGTACCTTCAGGAGAACATTGAGAGTATCACTCCAGATCTCACGAATCCACCTCCGAAGCCGAGTGACGGAGTATTTTTGGCCGCGGACCTTCCCCACAAGAGTCTTGGTCGCAATAAGGCCCCAGTCCACCATACTGCTCTCACTGCCAAAATTTGTGGTATAGATGAGTTTATTCTTTGTGACTTTGTGCAAATTCTTAGCTTTTGGGCAGCCCAGCCCCGACTCAATAGAGTTATCAGATTCAGAGGATGTACCAATCTTACCCGGTATGTTGATGTCCTTCGGAATATTAGCAAAAGTCCCCGAGGCCATCGATGGTTCAGTGGAAGCCAAATCTATAAGCGTCTCGCCTCCCGGGTCAGAAGGTCCATGAGTGATAGGCCTATATGGAAGTGGTCCTCCAATGCTCAGATGAGCCAGTGAACCGGTAGCATCCCCGATGTCATGGTAAACCGCTTCCGAGAACTGCACTCAGCATCCAATAGCAGCACTCGTCAAAATATCTTGTCCAGCCTGGGAAAAATCCAAGGGCCCCAAGTCTGCACCCGAGGGCAAGTCGAAAGAAAATAACGCTAGGTCAGCCAGAGGCGAGTTGCAACCTTCCTCATTGGCCAACTCGGACAGTGTAGGTGCCTCCACCCCAGGAGACGGGTCCAGGTCAGACATGTAGGCCACTGCATCTTGTGCTTCAAGTCCCCAAATGTCGACCCCCTCCATAGTGATCCATAGTGGGTAGAGAGACGCCAGTCAATACCGTGAGCCTCCTTCTGAATGAGGCCAAAACCTCCCAAGAAAATGGAGGAAGAGCCGGTCCAACAGGCACGAAGACAGATAGTGTCAGGTCTGATGCAGTCGCCAATGGTAGTAGGGGCCCGATGAACAGCCAAAGCACAACCCGGTCAGGGTCCACAGACCCGAAAGGCCCCACTCATAACCGCGGGTCGGCCAAACAGTGTAACTGATATCAAGGCAAATGAAAAGAAACGCCTTTCGTAATCCCAGCAATTAGGTAAGAAACAAAACCCCAGTCCAAGAACTACACACCCCAATCGATAGCAACCAAGTATGATTCCAATGGATCTCGGGCGACAGTCCCGAAACCGAACAAACAGATGCCCAAAAGAAAAACCATAAACAAACAAATTCACATTACCCAATAACAATAGCGCCAGGAGCAAACCGATAATCCGTGGGACAAACCCAGACCCGCCATCATGAACCAATGGTCCCCTCTGCACTGGTCGATACAGGGGCCCCCGAAAGAGAGTGCTAGCAGCTCTCAGGGCGCCGATGCCACCATGGAAACCTGCAACACCAGCGGTTGGCCGCTAGGGTTTTCCTAAATAAAATTATAATAACTAATTGAAAAAAATAAAAACATGATTTCATATCTATGCAAAGAATTTTCTTTCCATGCAAAGAAAATTTACACTTTGAAAAAGAGTGGTTTTAGGATTTAATTAATATTTTATTTTAAAAATTAATAAAATAAAATTTTATTAATATATATGGGCTCATGAGAACGAGTGTTTAATACTTAACCTAAAGAAATTAAAAACATGATTTCATATTTATGCATATATTTTGCTTTCCATGCAAAGAAAATTTACACTTTGGAAAAAGGTGGTTTTAGGATTTAATTAATATTTTATTTTAAAAATTAAGAAAATAAAATTTTATTACTATATATGTATGGGCTCATGAGAACATTGTTTAATCCTTAACCTAATAATTTAGTGTAGCCAAGAGCTCTCAAAGGATTCAATTGGCATTGGGTTTTAGGATTTCAAGTTGTTATAATGAAATTAAATCAACATAAATAATCGATTAATTTTTTGTGGTGCATATTTTTATTAATTTTTTAAGTGAATATCTTTTTATAATGAATAGATCAGTAGCTTAAAAATTACCAACACACATAACTTGTGCTAAATACCCCACTTAACACACCGTGTGTTCAATGCCCGCAATCAACACATCCACGAATCCACTTGAAAGCTCATCCAATTCTAGTTTAGTTTTCACTGCTCAGCCCCAGTATCCCGAATAAATCATACATATGCATCTGTCCAAACTCAGGTCAGTCAACGAGCAGTATTTACAACTGAGAATATTGTTGAGAGTTCCTTGAGAATTTTCACACCCAATTCTAGCCATTTAGTTTTACAACGTTTATACCTCTACGTATTTGCCAAAATTTCAATATACAATGTTCCCTATGGAGATGGTCATTAAGCCCCACACCTTTTTTTAGTGAGAGATTCATAAATTGTTTATTTAAAATCCATATATGCGCTTACTTGAAAATTTGGTCATATATGAAATAGATCCTTTAAAAAATCATTCATGCATTTTATTGTGGTGCGTTGGGAGTACCAATTCAGTGCTCATACCATGCACTCCAATGAATGACTTAGTTAGGTAGGGTAGAGATTTGGAAAACACACCAATGCCCTTAGGCTTAGTGAAAATGACTAATTGGGAATGAAGGAACAATAAAACAAAATCAAGAGCCTTGAGACACAAAAGAATAGTTTCCATTTCATACAATGTAGATCACTTCCATACCTTCCTGGAACTCGAGGAGAAGTATTTGCAGACCCCTTGGAAGTAATATTGAAGTGTCTGGACCCTTGTCTATAATTATCTTGCTCAACCCGCATTAATGCCAGTTCTTTCTCCCTCCCATCCACTTCTCTCTGCATTTTCTTTTCCTCCACGTCCATTTCTCTTTTTAATGTATCTACCTTTTTGGAGAGCATCAACAGGTGTGTAGGGCCCTGCCATGATCAGGAAATAAAATAAAACTCTTGTTCAAGCCGAATCTTACATGTGGAACTCCTGTTTAATAAAATTTTCCTTGGCACTTCTGGTAGGATCTGTTTGATCATGGACATGATCAGTGATTTGGTATGGGTGCTCAATACTTTCTAGAGATTGCACAAATCAAGATTCAGTGGATAGTTAAAGTAGTGAGATCTAAGGGTGGAAGAACTCTCAATCATCTAACATTAGATCTCATGGTGCAAATGAGTGAAAAGTGGTAGCTAGGGGAGTTAATCCAAGAGGGAATGCCTCATGACATAAAATTATATAAAACTTAAATAACAATGGAACAATAAATTTTCATTTATTTTTTAGCTATTTAAAAATTTGATTGTGTTAAAATGCGCTTTCAAGCCCAATATAATAAAAAATTGTAATTCCTTTTGTGAAATGTCTAATTTCTTTGAATCTTTTGTGTTCAAGCACAATAATTAGCATTTAAAAATACATTAAAGTAATATATCTTTTAATGTTTACTGATCTGAATTTTAATGTTAGTTATTGTTGTGCTAATTTCATTTTCAGATATAAAACTTATTCACTGATCTTATGCTTTATCTACATGTTCTCTTGTTGCTTATGTGTGTCAAAGAGGTAATTAAAACTGAACGTTATGAGTTTTTTTGAAAGCAGAAAGAATTAATTTAAATGCATGAACAAAAAAAACATAAACAACAACAAACCATGGAAAATTTATTCATTAAAACAAAGTTTTGATGAAGGATTTCACCCCTACTGGGCTACATCTCCTTGGTCCAACTCGATAGCTTGGGCGTCTGTATTCGCTCAATTGTGCTAAAAATGTTTTTTAAATGCATCCAATTCTCTTGGAACTTATTCCAATGAGTTTAAAACATCAAAATCTATCAAAAACGACTATTTGTTTACTCAATTTGGTTACCATATGCTGTGGGCATGGCCTTCCCTCTTGGTGGCTCTAGGCTTCAAAAATATTCAAGTTAAAGAAAACCTATGTATATGACCTCTTCTGCATCTGCAACCTATTCCAATGGATCCAAAACATCAATATATACTAATAATGACTCTTCCTGCACTCAATTTGGTTGAAAATTGCCTCAGTTATGGCAAAAACAAATTCTCCTGCAATTTCTGCACTAATTCTGGAATTTGGCCAGCTAACTCCACTAAAACTGGAGTTGTCTGCCAAAATTTACGCTCCACAAAATCCGTCGCTAAGATAAACCCATCATTAATTGCGCTCTTAAATTCGGAGCCCTCCTGGTCACGTGCTTGGGTTATATGGTGAGGGGTTGACCCCTCCATTCTGCCATTGGACATAACTGCGCATTTAAATATAATGTCGCAGTGTTGATTTATAAGGAAGCCTATGGACCAATGGTGAACACGCTTGGTAGAGAGGGGGAGGTCTTGGGTTAAAACCCAACCCCTCTCCTTGTATATGGGTTTTGCACCATGTTATAAATTTACGTATCTCGGTTTTCAATGAAACGAGTTGTGTTAGATTCCTCGAGACGAGTTGGTCATTGTCGTTCTGGTTTCATTCAATTCTGACCAATTTAATTTTTGAGCTAAAATACTAAGCCTCTGATCATTCCTCCCCACTAGAATCCTTTTGGACCCCAAAATATCTTTGATTACTGATTATGTGGATGAGGGGACTGTTCCCTCACCCTTCTAGTCTCTATCCATTGAAATTTTCCCAATTTCATCATTTGGAGCTTTTCACAAAAAGTCAACTTTTTCCTTGATTCTTGTGACCTTCTCTTGCTGTCATTGACACCGTCATGCTGCAATATTTTTGAATTTGTAGAATAGCAATCTATTCTTGCAAAAACCATCTTGTCCCTACCTTGGTCAACAATCAAAGGAAACTTAGAAACTTTCTCACCTTGCACACTGTCACCATGGTGATTTTTTGCTGCTTTTGCCTTGTACTTGCGTCGACTCTTGACCAAGTATTTTTTCCATTGCCATGTACCTTTTTGAAACTAGCAATAAGAATTTTTGGAACCCATGCCTTCTTTGCCAAGATGCTTTGTCACTTTCTCTTTGACCTTTGCACCCTCTTGCACCGACATCTTGTTTCCAACATTTCTCAACACTAATGTTGACTGCTGCAAATGTTTTCCACCTTATTTCAAAGGAAACCTGTTAACATCCTGAAACAACTCATTACAAACATAAGCATCTTTATGAAAAGTGTGATTCAATACATCTCTTTGTTTGATCATCAACAATGTCAATTTCTGACTTGCATTCACTGTCCTCTTCATTTCACTTGCATGCATAAGAGACAAACTTGTCTTCTTCTTATGCGCTCTAATTATGTACTCAATACCATCCTTAAATAAGTGATATTTGTTCTCATGGTGATGAAATACAACTTTCCTATCATACAGATAAGGACTTCCCAATGCAATACCTGATATCTCAAGTGGCACCACATCAAGCTCAACTTCATCAAGAAAGTTTGAGTTGATGGAGAATCTTAGTAAGCACTTCGTTGTAACCTGCAAGTTTGCATTCTTGCAAATCCAACCCAAAGGATATGGTCTTGGATGTATAATAGTATCAAGGCCTAGTTTCTTAACCAAATCTTTGGAAATCAAGTTAGCTTGTGACCCACTATCAAAAAATGTATCAATCTTGGTATGTTTAGAGACAACTCTAATATGGAAATTTTTTATTATTGTATCTTCGTCATGAGTATCATTTGAAAAATTTGAAGAACTAGTGCTTGAAACATGTTTACCTGAACTAGTGCTTGCAACATGTTTACCTTTCGAACCCATGGTTGTAATATTTGTCTCATCTCTTGAATCTGACCCTAAGTCATGTTCAGCTATAGCAACAGTCTTGCCCTTCTCTTTGGATTTCAAACTATTTGGTTTCAATTCTGGATGAAGTTCCCAACAATGGTCTTCATCATGGCCAGTCTTTGAACAATTTTTGCATGTGATTTTTTCCTTCACTCTTTTTACAGAGCTATTTATTTTCCCTCTTCCATAAAATTTTCCTTTTCCTTTACCCTAACTTTCACTTTTATCCTTTATGCTTTGTTTTCCCCTTACCTCTAAGTGTGTGGCTTGTACACAAAGTTCATCTAAATTTTTTGGGTTAAACATAAGAATAGTATGCTTCAAATAGGAATGTAAACCCCCAATGTATTTCAATAGTGTATCTTGAGAATTCAAATTTACTCCTAACAACAAAGTTCTCTTTCTAAACTCCTGGATATACTCTTGAACTATTTGACCCTTGATTTTCTTAAAAAATTTCCATCTCATAATAGATTTTTGCATGTAGGCTAATGGATAAAATTGTATTTTAATGGAAGAAATAAAATAAACCCAAGAAATGGATATCTTACCATGGATTCGCATTTCCTCTTGAGTCTTTGCTTCCCACAAAACTAGTGTAGCTCCTTCTAGACTTAATGAAGCCAGCTAGATCTTTATGTCATCTTCATGAAGGTTCTAAATTCCACAATACACCTCCAATTGATGTATCCAATTGTCAAGCCTCTCCTCATTTACCTCGCCATTGTACATAGGTAGTTCAAACTTAATGTCCAATATGAGTAATGGAGTCTTTCCTTTTGTGGATTTTTAGTGAGTGTGAGTGGTATTTGTGGAGGAAGTGGAAGATGATGCAAATGGAGATGATGAGGATGATCAAGATGGTGGAGATGGAGGTGGCTTTCCTCCACTTCCCTTTGAACTCTTTTCTTCATCCTTCTTACCATCTGAAGTTCCTTCTCCATATGGAGGCTTAGAACCTTCTCCCGTTGTTTCTGCAGTGAATGCATCAAACATGATTTTAACCATTCTCTGAATTTCCTTGAAGTCTCTCTTGACATCCTCCTCTTATAATGTCCATGAGTCTCTCCAACACCTGACATAATGGCAAAGGATTCAAGCTTAACTTCTGATGCTCGTACCTCTTCAATCAACTCAGCTTCGTGTATAAATTGCACCTCTTCAATCTCAGCTTCTTGAGACAAAACTTGAGGTTATTCAAGTGCATCTATGAGTGGAATTTTGGGTGAGGATGATGCTCTTTCAAATTTATTCTTCTTGTTCTAATCTCAGGACTTGCAACCAACATTTTCCCTTCACCTTTCTGCAACTTTAACCTTGTCAGCATCACAAAATTGCAACCTTTCAACTTGCACAAAACTTCAAGAAACTATCAATCAAAAAACCTTGTCTTTCAACCAAGCTTTGGTACCAACTTAATCTTAATCTGAATGTAAGTTATTGATGTGCTAATTTCATTTTCAAATATAAAATGTATTCAGTGATCTTATGCTTGATGTACATGTTCTCTTGTTTCTTATGTGTGTCAAAGAGAAAATTAAAACTGAATTTTATGAGTGTTTTTGAAAGCATAAAGCATGAATTTAAATGGTTGAACAACAGAAACATAAAAAACAGCAAACCATGACAAACTGATCCATTTAAACATATTTTTGATGAAGGAGTTCACCCCTCCTGGGTTACATCTCCTTGGTCCAGCTCCAAAACTTGGGTCTTTTTACTAGCTCAATTGTGCTCAAAATTATATTTACATGCATCAAATTATCTTGGAACCTATTCCAATGAGTTTAAAACATCGAAATCTATCAGAAACAACTATTTGTTTACTTAATTTGGTTACCAGATGCTTGGGGCATGGCCTTCCTTCCTGGTGGTCCTAGGCTTCAAAAACATTCAAGTCAACAAAAACCTATGTATTTGACCTCTTGTGCCTCTAAAACCTATTCCAATGGCTCCAAAACATCAAAATATACTAACTCTTCTTGCACCCAATTTTTTCTAAAATTTCCTTAGTTATGGAAAAAAAAAATCTCCTGCAATTTCTCCACTAATTCTTGTTGGGGCCTTTGTTTTGGACAAGACAATTTTGAAGTTGCGAAATGATGGGAGAAAAAAGGATAGGTGGTGGAGCGCAATCAAGATAAGCAAGGAGATGTTGCAGTTGCAGAAAACCTGAAGGCAAGTGGCAGAGCACAAGGGAACCCATGCCTTCTTTGCCAAGATGATTTGTCACTTTCTCTTTGACCTTTGCACCCTCTTGCACCGACATCTTGTTTCCAATATTTCTCAACACTAATGTTGACTGCTGCAAATGTTTTCCACATTATTTCAAAGGAAACCTATTAACATCCTGAAACAGCTCATTACAAACATAAGCATCTTTATGAAAAGTGTGATTCAATACATCTCTTTATTTGATCATCAACAATGTCAAGTTCTGACTTGCATTCACTGTCCTCTTCATTTCACTTGCATGCATAAGAGACAAACTTGTCTTCTTCTTATGCGCTCTAATTATGTACTCAATACCATCCTTAAATAAGTGATATTTGTTCTCATGGCGATGAAATACAACTTTCCTATCATACAGCTAAGGACTTCCCAATGCAATACCTGATATCTCAAGTGGCACCACATCAAGCTCAACTTCATCAAGAAAGTTTGAGTTGATGGAGAATCTTAGTAAGCACTTCGTTGTAACCTGCAAGTTTGCATTCTTGCAAATCCAACCCAAAGGATATGGTCTTGGATGTATAATAGTATCAAGGCCTAGTTTCTTAACCAAATCTTTGGAAATCTTTTTTGTTACTGGGAGATCTAACCAGAACAGTAGATTTTTGGGTACAAACTACCTTGGAGGGGTACATCGTAGAGTTTGCAGCCGAGAACTATCAATATTTTACCAAAGCCGAAGATATATTTAAATCTGGGTTGCAGGGAAAATTGTTGAAAGAAATCACATTGTGGATTAAAGATTTGATGGTGGACAAAGGCCTAATGTTGTTCGAAAGCCCTGAGATGGAGACCTAAACCTCCAGTACTAGGGGAAGGAGCAAAGGGAAAGATGCTATGAACCAGGAAAAAGGGGGAATAGGAATATGGATGCCAGAAACTCTAGTAGGTTGAGAGAGTGGAGAACACATCGGAGGGCGCAAATTGCTGAAAAAGTGGCGAGAAAGGGCAATGCGAGAGTTTGAAAAAAATGAAAGGAGTCGACAGAGCAATTAAAAGGCACCGCAAATGACAGAAGAAAGAAAAGGTCAGGTGGGACCCAAAGGAATGGAAGGGTCCATCAAGGAATTTAGACAATTTTTTAGGAGCCCAACCCGAAGAGAGAAGGGAAATAAGTCCAGTGAGGAGGACACACGCCCCGAGGAAGAGTCTGATGTGGAGTTGCATGTTGCAATGGAGCAACTATTCCAAGAGAGATCAGCAACCATAACATAAGGTAATCCTATTCCCTAAGTTTCAAGTAGCACTAGTCCTAACCTTCCCCTGGTACTTTACCATCCACCTGATAAGTTCTTGATAAAGTTACGGGATTTTAGTAAGTTGTGTAGTACTAAGTCCACAGTACAGATAAATGTTAGCAATAGTGCTAGTAGCGAAATCTCTCAGCCAAGTAGTAGAGGTTTCATATTGGTACCACCAACACAAGTGAAGATGGAAGGATCATTTACTCGATAACCATAATTTTCTGGAAAAGGTAATGACGATGTAGAACAACATTGGTATCTATGTGAAGCAATTTGGAGAGCTCTACAGACACCAGATGTAGTCAAGTTAATTGAATTTCAAACCACATTAAGCGAAAGAGCTTTATGTTGGTTCATCAAATGGTCAGAAGCACACCAGAACCCAGCAATAGATGATGTTAAGAGGGAATTCCTCCAAGAATTCAAGCTGCCTTAGATGAATCAAGAAGGATTGTCTGAGCTATGGGAAATCAAACAACGGGAAGGAGAAAAAACTTGGGATATGATGAGAATATTCAAAGATGCGATTGGAAAGCTAATTTACCCAATTGATCCAAATCACCAACAGGACTGGTTCATTAAAGCACTCCTACCATTGACAAGGAAATCTTTGACACTATAGAAGATTGATACACTTCAAGATGCACTATAGCAAGCAATGAAAATAGAAGCAATGGTTGGATACCCATAGGAGTTCAGAGGGGGAGAAGCGGTGTAGGATCCATCCATACTGGGATTACAACATCAAATAGCTATTCTGACGGAGAAACTAAAATATATTTAGCCAACATGAATTGCAAGACCCAACGTATGGTGTACACATTGCTTAATAGAAGGACACGTAGTCACAAAATGTACGAGGTTTCGGGGAGCCAATGTTGGAACTTCGGCGGCTGGAACACAGGGGGCACTGCCAATTGGTGGAGTTGCGTAGATAAACACTCAAGGGCTATACCAAATGCAACCCCACTTCCTAGGGTTTCTTAATCAGCAGAATCAAATAGCAGCAGAGTGCTGCGAAATATGTAAAGGTATTTGTCATCCTCCACGATTATGTCTAATTCTGCAAAAATATTCAACTATTCCAAACAACGTTTATTGCGAGTTTTGTGCCTCAACAACTCATCATACAGAGAAGTGCAGAGCCTTGGATGCACTGGCAGAATGATTGGATAGATCATCCTATAGAGTAAATGAGACTCCAAGGGTAGGAGAAGGGGGAGGAATGAGAGGTAGCAGAATTGGAGGAAGAGGACTAGTAAGGTTGGTATAATTGTGATCAAGAAGGTCACTTAGCGAGAGAATGTCTGCTACCAATAAGACCATGGTGCTCCCAATGCAGGGTAAATGCACATGCTAGTGAAGACTTCCTAGAGCTGATCAAGAGGTGGGAAGAAAGGACCAGGCAATGAGGATCTAACTTGGTTAATGTAGAGCCAAGGAATGTAGAGCCTCAACCTCCGCAAAGTGTAGCTATAGTAACCCGAGGAGGGAAGAAAATAGGGGAGGATGCATGAGAAATGGACCTGATAAAGTTAGTCAAACCTGCATCTCCAAAGAGGATTTTCAGCCCAGACAGATAGAAGCAGTATTTTAAAGAAGCATTAGAGACATTCTCAAAGATGGGGAGCCATAAGAGTATGGAGCTTCTACAACCATCTAGTGAAGGAGAGAAGATAGTCACTACAGTGACACTTATAGAAGAGTGGTTCTGATTGTTCCTGAAAATTGTGAAAAATGGCCAGATGTTGGAACAACTAAAGAAAAATCTAGAAATGGTTGTCCAAGGAGGAGCAGGACATGAGGACTCAAGTAACACATTTGAAAAATACATAAGAAGAGTAAAAATAAATAAGAGAAGGATTGGAAAAGAGTTATGTATAAATGCTCAAGTTGTGGGATTCCAAATACGAGACACAATGCTAGATCTCGGATCATATGTCAACATTTTACTTAGAAAGACATGGGAAGCATTGGGAAAACTGAAGTTGTCATATTCACCAATATAGCTAAGAATGGAAAATCAATACTGCATCATACCAATAGCGAGGCTGGAAGAAGTCAAGGTTGACATTGCGGGAGTAAAAACCTATATGGACTTTGAAGTAATTGATATCATGGGTGACAAGGATCCCTATCTTGCCTTGCTGGGAATAGATTGGGCCGTTGAGAATTATGAAGTTATTGATTTAAAGAAGGAGTTGATTATATTCGAAGATGGTGAGTTCAGAGTGGTCCAGCCATTGGATCCATATCAAGGACCCCGGTACACAGAAACTGTTAGAAAAAGAGAAGATGCAGAACTACTAGATCAAATCTACCAAATAACAATAGGAAAAAGAAAAGATTAAATTAATCCCACAATAGGAGGAACAATAAGTTGGAGGAGTGTTCAGAGTTTTGATGTAGGATCAGAAGTGGCCTGGGATGATTGGCAACGAGGAGGATACGAAATCAACACTAGAAGATGCAACAATATTCGAGGAATCAACTGGATTGGTACAGAGGTAAGAGAATACCCAACTCTTTCAAATATGCAAGCTGTGAATACATTTATTACCCAAGTGGAAGATAAAGTGCCAATAGAACATAGAATCCCTCTCATAGATGTAGCACTACAATCCACTTTAGCAAGATGGTGGGAAACCCACCGCAAATCTCTCTCTCAATGGGAAGACATTGCAAAAGCATTAAAAACAAGAGTTCATGTGGCTTTAGGACCGCAACCCGAGGAAAATTACTAGGGAAACTCAGACCCTTGGGTACATATAAACAATTTCCAGTATAAGTGGAGAGAATAGGAATATCCAAAATCTTTATGGATACACAAATTCATACATTCACTGGACACCATTCCGCAAGCTTGGTACCTGACAGAAGAGAATAAAATAGGAACAAACACCTGGAAAATAGTTGCAAAAAGATTTACTCAATGTTTTTCCTTCAAGGGAGATACAGACCAGGTTATGAATACTTTACAAGCAATTAAAAGAATATTTTTTTTTCCAGTACTTGAGGAAACTGAAGAAATATCCATATTAGATCAGAAAGCCGGAGAATCAGTAGCATGCAAAAGAATAGATCAGGAGATAGACAACGATGATTTAGAAAATCTTCGACATCTATCCTTTGAAGAAAAGGAAGGAGAGTAGGAAATACAAGAGGAACCAACTACTGAAGGATTACACCTGTTACCCCTGAAGACAAGGAAGCGAAACATTGGAAGCAAAGAAAAGCCCAAAATTGCATCCATTGGAGACTATTGGGACACAAAAACCACAAAAGAAATCTTTGACCTGCTAGAAGAATATGAAGACCTATTCCCATCTTCAGTGGCAGAACTCAAAGGAATCAAAGGAGATCTGGTGGAGATGAACATAGTACTGAAACCAAATGTTAGGCCAGTAAAGCATAAAGCTTATTGCCTAAATCCGAGAGTAAAAGAAAAGGTTAAAGCAGAGATAGAAATTTTTTTGAATGTAGGCTTGATATTTTCAGTTGAAGAAGAAGAGTGGGTTAGCCCAATAGTAATACAAAGTAAAAAGGGAAAATCAGAAAATAGAGTATGTGTAGACTACAAAAGTCTAAATAATGCATGTATTCATGATCCTTTCCCAACTCCATTTAGTAATGAAGTTCTAGACAATGTAGAGGGAACCGAAGCATACTGATTCACAGATGGCTTCTCAGGGTATCATCAGGTACGAATGGCAGAAGAAGATAAAAGAAAAAACTACATTTACAAGAGTATGGGGATCATATGCCTATCGTGTCATGCCTTTTGGGCTAAAGAATGCACCAACCATATTTTCGCGGATAGTAATAGCAGCCTTCAGAGATTATATTCATAAATTTCTAGAAGTGTACATGGATGATTGGAAGGTCTACATCTTACTAAAAAACCATGCAACTCCTCTAAGGATAATGTTTGACAGGTGCAAACAACTTCAAATTTCTCTGAACCTCAAAAAGTGCATCTTTGTAGTACCCTTTGGAACGCTGCTGGGACATGTTGTATGTAAGAAAGGGGTATGTGTGGACCCCATGAAGGTGGCAGGAATTGTGAACAAGGATGCCCCAGAGAATGTAAAGTAGTTGAGGTCACTACTTGGACACACAGGATACTATAGGAGGTTCATCCACAACTACGTAAAAATCACAACGTCACTCAAAAATATATTGTGGAAGATGGAAAAATTCATATGGAATGATGAATGCACTAAGGCACTCAACACGTTGAAAGAGAAACTAGATGGTGCACCCATTTTGTCCCATACGAATTGGGATAAAAAAATTCCATGTCCAAATTGACGCTTCAAGTATTTCCTTTGGAGTAGTACTAGCTCAGCCAAGAGAAACCTCCATAGACCAACTAGTTTACTTTGAAAGCAGGAAGTTGTCAACGGCAGAAAGGAACTACACAACGACGGAGAGGGAAGCTCTTGCAATGGTATTATCTCTACAGAAATTTCACCACTATTTATTGGGAGGGACATTCAAATTCTTCACAGGTCACTTAACACTGAAATAGCTTGTAAACAAACCTATCTTGGAGGGTAAAATCTGCAGATGGCTCCTACTATTCCAAGAATTCACTTTCGAAGACATAGTAAAGTTGGGAAGGCTAAATGTGGGTCCCGACCATTTTTCAAAATTGGAAAATGAAGAAAATGGAGGACCACTTGATGATTAGCTACCAGATGCTGATCTTTTCTGGGTAGAAGTCATACCATATTATCTAGAACAGATAGTAACATACTTGGCCACAAGACAATGCCCAGCGGAATACACAACAACCAAAAGAAGAAACATCGTAGTTAAAGCAGTTGAGTATCAACTCATATCGGGACAGTTGTATAAAATGGGCCTGGATAACATTCTATGAAGGTGTGCATTAGATCACGAAAGAGAAGACATATTGTGGGACTATCACAGTGGAGTTGCAGGAGGCCATGTCAACACAAAAACCACCACAAGGAAAATACTACAAGAAGGATTATAGTGGCCTACCGTGCACAAAGACAAAAATATGTAAAGAAATGTGATATATGTCAAAGAATAGGTCGTATGTCACATCGTGATGAGCTGCCCCTACAACCTATGAGGGTTATGCAGGCATTTTAGAAATGGGCAGTCAACTTCATAAGACCGATTACACTAATTGCACGATACTCATAGGCAAGATATATAATCACCGCAATTGACTACCTCACAAGATGGGCAAAGGTGGCACCAGTAAAGGATTGTACAACAAATACTGTAGCCAGATTTATCTTTGAGAACATCATTAGCAGGTTCGGTTTTCCAAGGAGCCTAACGAGTGATCAAGGCACACATTTCATTAATGCTACAATCAAATCACTGCTCAATAATTTCATGATACAACACCACAAGAGAAGCCTGTACCACCCACAGGCGAACAGAACTATCAAGGCTTTCAAAAAAATCTTGGAGAAAGGGCTAACCAAGATATGTAACACTAACCGCGATGATTGGGATGAAAGAATACCAACCACATTGTGGGCATACATGACACCCATAAAGAGACTGCATAATCAAACTCCATTCCAATTGGTGTATGGGAAAGAGGTGGTAATACCAGCCGAATTTATCATACCAAGCCTCTTAATTGCCTAAAAAAAACACATGACAAAGGAAGACTCCATATCTACACGCCTTCATGAGTTGCAGGAACTCAAAGAAGATAGGTTTCTAGTGGATTTCCATCAATCAATACAGAAACAGAGACAAAAGGCCTGGGATGACTGCCACATCAAGCAAAAAACATTTATGATTGGTGGAAAAGTATTGCTCTATGACAACAAATTCTAGAATTTCCCAGGGAAGCTCAGGATGCACTGGATGGGGCCGTATTATGTCATAGAGATAAGGGACTCAGGCATGGTCAAGCTAGTGCAACTAGATGGAGAGATACTTCAAGGATAGGTTAACGACGCACACATGAAACCCTATCAAGATTAAGCAACACAATCCTTTTATTTTGAGTAACTCTTGCACCCGAGATTTGGAAAATTGGCTAAACCAAATGACAGGGTAACATCAGACCAATCTTTGGAGTCCTAGGACCTAGCCTTCCTAGACTCAGAGAGAGCTCTCTCTATTGTGCGAAGGATGTGAACTTGTTCGCTTCGAATGATTGATTTTAGGCTAGTTGTTAAGTGTAATTTGTTTGTTTGTTTTGAGTTGGGGTAAGATGACTAAGTAGGATAGGTGGAAATGAGAGGTTGTTAAATCAATAGGGCTATGGGGTCAAATGAAGTCTAGGGTGTCTAAATGATGAAGCAGAGTGTATTGCAAGGCTGATTTAGCAAGGTTAATGGATCCTTAGGTGATGATGAGGTGTAATGAACATTAAGTTTGGGAAGAAACTAAGAGGTCCTAAACGTATATAGTCTGAAAGTAATAACTCATGAGGTAGGGAAAACCATTAATCTCTATGAACAATACTCAAACTGATAAACATGTAAGATGAACATTCTGGTGATACATATAAGCATTAGAACCCCTAACTTTAGAAATTCACCTTCAGATTTTTGAGAAAACACATAATATAACCAAACAACTCAATATATGGAGAGGGAACTCCTAAACATCATATATCAAACTATCGGGAACTCTGAAACAAGTTAGTGAGCATGGGCAAAGGGCAAGATCGAAACAAGACCTCTTTGTCTTAACCTAATCAATTAGTATTCCATAGAAAAGCTTCACAATAAGGTTTTGAAAACTTTAAATAAGCAGGGCATACCATGAATCATATTTATAAGCTAACATAACAATCATTTATGAAACAAAGAACAAGTTTTAGTGGGCCTAAGGAGCAGTCAAGAATTCCTTAAGATGAACTAAAAGAAGAAAACATCAAAACTATAGCAAACATGAGGTTTGAGGTGCTTCCATGAGCATATCTCAACCTATACTTTTCTGATCTATAGCAAACAAGCATACTGAAACAAAATGAGGACAAGAAAACATTAACAAGTTAGAAAAACATCACCATTCACCAAGCTATGGAATCATGTAAGCAAGCTTCTCCAACATCAAGCCACACAAGCTATTCATTCACTTCATAAAACCAATATCCTGTCCAAGCTCATAAAACCATGTATTTCTCTTAAACACATTAAGTCCCAACTGTTTACAATACATACTCATGCCTTATATAACAAACAAGGAGAGGAGAGCCTACTAGAGCATCTATAAGCCCATTGGCCAAAGAGAAATATCCACAAAAATATCTAACAAAATATCTTTTCCGACTATAAATGGAAATAACATTGAATTTTAGGCCCGACATGCTTAAGAAAACTTGCCAAACGCACATTCTGCCCAGTCAGTTATAGGAGTGCAGCATAGTGGTAGGAGCGCAGTGCAAAAATAGGCTTTTTTGCAGCAGTGTTTTGGAGGCCTTCCCGATGTCGAAAAAGGCTCCGGGATGGCTCGTTGGAAATCCATGGAAGTCTACTTTCTAGATATACCTTTACTTCTTCAATATTACCTCTGCAAGTTTCCCAAAAAGTGGAAAAAACCAAGACTTCCAGGAGCGCAACACATGCTCAGAAAAGTGGGCAGAAAGGTGAAAAATTGAGTGTTTTTGACCCTTTTTGTAATGTTCCCAAATTTTAGCCTCAAAGCTAAATGGAACATTAGAGTTAGCAGTATATCTAGCTAGTGAATAATGGGTAGAAAAGCCCCTAAGTATAGGAGGAATAAAAACACTTCAAGTGTGAAAGGAGACTGTTAGGTCCCTATATTACTAGTATAGTACCTTATTGTTGTTAGTGTAACCCCTTTATTGTTATTATTGTACCCTTGTAACCCCCATTCTGTTATTATTGTGCCCCTAAATTATCTAGGTTAGGTCGGGCTAAAGATTATATCAGGGCCCACTCGGGGATTACATTGTGGCCCCATGGACTCCTATATATAGAAATGAGGTTTTGTCATTTGTATCATCCAAGAATTGTTCATTCATGTAATGTATTGGAGGTTTCCCCCTCGAAGTGGCTTATTTCTAAGGCGTTGATATCTCTTTCTTCTATTTTTGGAGCCGGTTACACAACATTTGGTATCAGAGCTTTGGATTCTAGGGTTTCGCTGCTCCAAACAGGTCATCGTGGCATTTTCGCTATAACTTTTTTTCTACGAAGCTTCAGAAGCTGAAATTTCAAGGGTGCGAAGCTGAAATCTTGAGGAAGGTTTTCTAAAAATTTCAGATCTTGGTTCGCAATATTTGAGAAGATATCATCTGTGGAAGTTAGGTATTTTTTCAGGCTCATAAACAGGTCATCGTGGAATTTGCGCTATAAATTTTTTTGTACGAAGGTTCAGAGTCTGAAATTCATATGGTGCGAAGCTGAAAGCCTGAGGAAATTCTTCAAAAAATTTCAGAGCTTGGTTCGCAATATTTTTGGAGATATGATCTGTGGAATGTAGTGCTTTTTCAGGCTCCTGAATTGCATCTCAAAGAGGTGATCGTGGGAAAACTTCAATAAATCTCTCTCTGGGCATTGGATTGAAGTGCCGTAAAAAGTGGTCGCAAGTACACGGACTGAAGTTTCTGGGCTATCAATTTCAGAGACAAAGGACAAAACAGTGACACGTGGCAAGTCGTACAAGTTCGCTCTACTAAACCAGTCCAGAATTAGGTCATTGTGGGAGATTGGACACAACTTTGTCTTGGAGAATCCAAATTAGGTCAGACCTGTGGCATTTTAAAGAAGCTTCAGAGATCTACTACAGGGCTGAATTTCAGATATCGAAGATTTTCAACTACAGAGATAATTCAATTGCAATATCGAGCTCCTAAAAGCTAGTAAAAGGTGTGTATTTGTTTTCCGAATTGCATAAGTCTTGTTTGAAGAATCAAGTTGAATTGATTCCAAGGGCATCTTGTAGAATAGATATCAATATTTTATTCTAAAATGGCCCCTAAAAATAATTCAACACCCATCAAGCCTTCAGAAGGCTCTACCATGACTCATGAAGATGAAGAATTGCAACATGATCTATCAAAATTACAAGAACAAGTGCAACAAATTTCACTCTCGCAAAGAGCAGCAAAAAATGAAATGGAAGTTTTGAAAAAAGGTGTGGAAGTGAAGATGGATGGTTTGAAGAAAGGCATGGAAGCTAAGATGGATGGCGTGGAAGTAAAGATGGAAGGTTTGAAGAAAGGCGTGGAAGCTAAAATGGATGGTGTGCAAGCTAAGATGGATGGCGTGGAAGCTAAGATGAATGGAATGGAAGCTAAGATGGATGGCATGGAAGTGGGCATGGAAGGTAAGATGGATGACATGAAAGAAAACATAGAAAACATGAAGAATGATCTAAAATCATACATGGAAGGCTTGATGACAAGCTTAAAACCAGAAATGATTCCTAATGGCGGAAATATAGGAGAAGAACCTCATGATGAGAACAAAATAAATGTTAATCGTGATTTCATAAACTCGAATGTTGGCGGGAAGAACCACCATATTCCAAAAATGGATATGAGGAAGTTTGATGGAAAGGATCCTGTAACATGGATACTACAGATGGAGCAATATTTTGATCTCCATAACGTGCAAACACACAAAAGGTACGCATTGCAACTTTACATTTAGAACAAAATACATTTGTATGGTATCGATGGCTTTGCTCCCGTAAAAAAATTGTCACTTGGTCAATTTTTACGGAGGAAATGATAGCACATTATGAGGATACAAAGAGCAACACCTTCTTTAGCCAATTGATAAATCTCAAACAAAAGGGTTTAGTGGGGCATCACATTAAGGACTTCAAAAAATTGAATATAAGGGTAACTGATATTCCAGAGGAACACAGGATTGATCTCTTCATAGGCACTTTAAAGGATAAAATTCAACATGAAGTTCGCGTTCTAGAACCTGATTCATTGGAGAAGGCATTCAAGTTGGCAAGAAAAGTTGAATGTAAAATTATGGCAACAAGGAAGCCTACCACTCAATTCTATAAAGAAGGAAGTGTTGCTACGCCTAGATTTCCACAACCTACAAGGTTGACACCACAACAATTGGAAGAAAAAAGAGCAAAAGGGCTTTGCTACGGTTGTGATAGAAAATACACTAAAGGTCATAAGTGTGCTGAGAAGAAATTATTTTACATAGATTGTGAAGAGGAAGAAGAAAATGAACAAGAAGAGGATATACACCAGGAACCAGCCCCATAAGAGGAAGAAATGAATCCGACCATATCGTGTAATGCACTGGCAGGAATTACCACTCCTCAAACTCTCAAGACAAAAGGACAAATCAAGAAGAAAAAGGTAATAGTGTTGATTGATTCAGGTAGCACCCATAATTTTATTCATTGTAAGGTAGCCAAGGAATTAAATTGTTTCCTATACCCAGCACTAGAATGTCAAGTGATGGTTGCAAATGGAGGAACCATAAATTGCTCTAGAAAATGCCATAATATCAAGCTAACCATGGGGGAATATGTATTGACTAGTCCAATGCTTTCCATTCCTATGGGAGGTGCTGATGTTGTACTAGGAGTACAATGGTTACAATCTTTGGGGACGGTAGCTTTTAATTTTCAAGAACTTTTCTTGAAATCTTTTTCAGAAGGAAAGGAAGTTGAATTATGGGGTATTTCGGGGAAGCCAGGAAGGATAATAAGCTCTAATGTCATGACAAAGCTTCTAAAGAAAGAACAGCGAGGCGTAATTGCACAATTATGCTCACTAGAAGTTCCAACATCAAAATCATCTATTTCCGCAGATCTCCAACAAGTCTTGGACAATCATTCCAAGGTGTTTGAAACTCCCAAAGGACTCCCACCTATTCGTGATCATGATCATGCTATTCATTTGATTCCAGGAAGTGTTCCTCCAAACATCTGGCCTTATAGATATCCTTACTTCCAAAAGAGCGAAATTGAATGCATGATTGCAGAAATGTTAGAGGCGGGTATAATTCAACCTAGTCAAAGTTCTTTCTCTGCTCCTGTAGTATTGGTACACAAGAAGGATGGATCATGGCGAATGTGTCCGGATTATAGGGAGCTCAATAAGCTCACCATTAAAGATAAATTTCCCATTCCTGTGATCGATGAATTATTGGATGAATTACATGGAGCAATTTATTTTACCAAGTTGGATCTTCGTTCAGGATATCATCAAATTAGAATGAAGACTCAAGATATTCCAAAAACAGCATTTCGAACTCATGAGGGTCATTATGAATTTTTGGTCATGCCTTTTGGCCTTACCAATGCACCTTCTACATTTCAAGGGTCGATGAATTCCATTTTCAAACCCTTCCTTAGAAATTTTGTGCTAGTATTTTTTGATGATATACTAATCTACAGCAGGTCTTGGAAGGATCATGTTGAACATGTTGACAGGGTGCTCAAACTATTGCAGGAGAAACAATTATATGAAAAAGCATCCAAATGTTTCTTTGGAGTACAAGAGGTGGAATATCTGGGTCATATTGTATCTCACGAGGGTGTTAAAGTAGACCCTAACAAAATTAAAGCCATTAAGGAATGGAAAGTCCCCACAACCATAAAGAAGTTATGAGGATTTCTCGGGTTAACAAGGTATTATCGCAAGTTTGTTAAGAATTATGGGAGAATAGCAGCACCTCTAACAACATTATTGAAGAAAGATGCATTTTCATGGACTCGTGAAGCAACTAAGGCCTTTGAACATCTTAAAGAGGCAATGTGCCTAGCACCGGTCTTAGCTACGCCAGACTTCACAAAAACCTTTATTGTGGAATGTGATGCCTCGGGAAATGGAATTGGTGCAGTTTTAATGCAGGAAGGAAGACCCATTGCTTTTGAAAGTCGTCCAATCAAAGGAAAGTATTTACAAAAACCTATTTATGAGAAGGAAATGTTAGCAATACCGCATGCACTAAAGAAATGGCGAACTTACCTAATGGGAAGACACTTCAAGGTAAAAACTGATCATGATAGTCTTAAACACTTTTTGGAACAAAGACTATCTTCAGAAGAGCAGCAAAAATGGGTCACAAAGATGTTGGGATATGACTTTGAAATAATCTACAAAAAAGGAAAGCTTAATGTTGTTGCAGATGCACTCTCAAGAAAGAATGAAGAGGTGGAAGCATTGCTTTGTGCCATTTCTATTATCCAACCAGATTGGATAACTGAAGCAAGAGATGAATGGAAGAACGACAAATATGTATGGACACTCATCCAAAAGTTGCAGCAAGATCCTAGTACATCCGATACATTTAGTTGGAAAATGATTCCTTATGGTACAAAGATTGCTTATATCTTTGTAAGAATTCCCATCTAAAACAAAATATTCTTCTGGAATTGCACACTTCTCCTTTAGGAGGACACTCAGGATTTTTAAAAACTTACCACAGGGTGAAGAAATAATTTTTTTGGGATGGCCTTAAATCTGATATTCAAAAGTTTGTGGCGAAATGTTTGGTTTGCCAGTAGAATAAAGTTGAGACAATTAAGACCTCGGGACTTCTACAACCTTTATCCATTCCAAGTCAACGTTGGGAGGAGATTTCAATGGATTTTATCACAGGTTTACCTAAGTCCAAAGGAAAGAGTGTCGTCATGGTGGTAGTTGATAGACTTACCAAGTATGCACACTTTTGTGCATTATCTCATCCATTTAAAGCAAGTACAGTTGCTACTACATTTATGGACACAATTCAAAAGCTACATGGAAACCCAAGGGTTATTGTGAGCGACAGAGATCCCATTTTTACTGGAAATTTTTGGATGTAGTTATTTTCTTGTTTGGGTACTCAATTAGCTCATAGCTCATCTTATCATCCTCAATCTGATGGTCAAACTGAGATAGTAAATAAATGTTTGGAAGGATATCTTCGTTGTTTTGTATCTGATAAACAAACACAATGGGTCATGTGGTTACCTCTCGCTGAATGGTGGTATAACACTTCCTTCCATACTGCAACAAAAATGACCCCATTTATGGCACTTTATGGATATCATCCACCATCCATCACATCATCTTTAAGTGAAAATTTGAAGGTTCAAGCAGTGGAAGATCACATCGAGCATCAGCAAGAAGTTCTCCAACTCTTAAAGGATAACCTGAATTTGGCACAAAATCGAATGAAACAACAGCAGATCAACATCGCAGCGAGAGAAGTTTTGATGTAGGAGATTGGGTATTTTTACGGCTACAACCATATAAACAAATGTCCCTCAAGCAAGCTAAGAAGGATAATAAAATATCGCCAAAGTACTATGGTCCTTACAAGGTGTTGCAAAAGATTGGTACTATGGCATACAAATTGGAGCTTCCTGCTTCTTCGCGAGTACATCCAGTTTTCCATGTTTCATGCTTAAAGAAGGTTATAGGTGAAAATCTTCCAGCTCAAACAATATTGCCAGAACTTGATGAGGAAGGAAAAATCATATTGGAACTTGAAGCGGTCACGGAAACAAAAACTCGACAACTACGAAATCGATCAATTTCAGAGTATCTCATCAAGTGGAAGAACTTACCCACTGAAGATTCTACATGGGAGGATGAGAATTTGGTATTGTACACTAGAAGTACCAAGCTGCTAAGGACAACGCTTTTTCAAGGTTTTGGGCATGTTAGGTCCCTATATTAATAGTATAGTACCTTATTGTTGTTAGTGTAACCCCTTTTTACATTATGGCCACATGGACTCCTATATATAGAAAGGAGGTTTTGTAAATTGTATCATCCAAGAATTGTTCATTTATGAATGTATTGGAGGTTTCCCCCTCGAAGTGGCTTATTTCTAAAGCTTGATATCTCTTTTCTTCTATTTTTGGAGCTGGTTACACAACATAGAAAAGCCCATAAGTCTCCTAAGGAGGAATAAAAACACTCCAAGTGTGAAAGGGGAAACTCTTTATAGCATAATAAATTACCTCCATGTGTGAACAAGGATAATATCAAGTTGGTTCAGTCCACTTTGACTAAGTCAACAACGCAGTTGTGGAGGAGGAGGAATCAAAGAAGGAATAACGTAGTTTTGGAGGGAGATGAATCTTTGGATGAAGATAACCTAATTGAGTGGGGCCAAGGGAAATAAAACTCATGTTTTATTTAAGGAAGAGGATGGCATAATTATTCTTCATGTTTTTAGATTATTATTCTTGTCTGCTCAGACATTTTCTTCCTCTTGCTGTTTAGCAGAGTAGCAGTGTTGTTTAGCACCGGGTGTTCCTGAGCGGGAAACCCACATATTTCCTTGAGGAGCATCTTGGTAGAGTTTTCATTCATTTTCCACATTAGTTTTTTAGGCCAAGCTTCAGCCTACTTCATCAACATATTTTTTGTAGGTGATTGTGCAGTGTTGCAGGGTGCAGCAGTGGAAGGGATTGGAATCCCCCTTTCTGAGCTAGTTTCTATTTAGAGGAAGATTCCCTTCACTTGAGAGACCTTTTTGGAGAGGTCTAGAGATTATTTTAGATCTGTGGTAGTATACCACACTTTTCCCTAACATTCCCAACACTATTTCAGCTAGGGAATGTGTTATTTTGGGAGGCAGCTTCAGTGCATGGTCTAGTGGCTCTGTTGCAATGTTTTCTTTTGATTGGGAGGTTCATCCTTTAATGGGAGGAAGACCTTTAGGGATATAAATAAGATCAGAAATATTTCAGACTTCTACACTCTTATTCTTCAATGTTGTAGTGGTGATTCAGTAAATTTCTGAATATCGCATTTTGTATGCCGAGTGTTTGACAAGAAACCCTTGCCGGGTTCTCTTGTATTTTGTATAAGGAGACTAGATCTTAGTTCTTAATGAATTGTTGACTAATATATGAGTAGATCTACTTGTTCTCATATTTTCTGAGTTGAAACCCTCAAAATAATGTGCAGTCTCTTTTATAAATTATTTCTGAGTAGCAGTGTCTGGGGTTTTTGGTCATTTTCATCTACACTAGTGTGGGAGGTCTGTTTACCTCACCTAGTTTCATTTATTTCTGATATCCTCTTGGACATATGGATGTATCTATTGGATCCAAGTGATGATTTACATTTTTATAGCTTACATTTCTGGAAATTTATTTTTATGTGAATGCATTGCTGAGCAGTCCAAAATTGGAATATCTTAAGATATTCCCAATACTGCTTATTTTCCCTATTTTGGGATATTACAGTGGTATCAAAGGTGAAATATTGGCTCAGCCTATGGATATCAGGCCATCATACTTTAGGGGAAGGAGAGATGGACAAAAATCAGAAGGCTTCAGTGTGTGAAGGGAGAAAGGGAGACAAGCTTACAAAGCTTCTTCCAAAATCTATGCAAAGCTTTCAAGGAGAGTTGAAGAGGATGAGAATGGATATGGGATCTCCGAAGGAATTTGGATCTAGAGTAGAATATATATTTGCACATGATGAGTGTGAGCATGTAGCTACACACCATGATGCACAACGCAGTCAAGTTCCCAAATCTATCTTGAGATGGATGAGAGGAGGAAAAATGCCTAAGAGGAGAAATCTTAGTGATTTTTTGCAGGAGTATGAATCTAAAATTTAGAGGTTTAGAGATCATACTAATTTCCAAAAGTTTTGCAAGATCTAGGTGGAGGAGAGAAAGTAGCAGGATGCAGATAGATTTCTTCTGTCTACTTTTGAAGGCTCACACACATGCTCAGTTGGAGCTTGGGTGAAGGAGATAGACTCCTATTTTCAGCAGCACCATATTTCTGAAGATGAGGCCATCAGAGTTGCAGTGCTACATTTCAGAGGTAAGGCCCATGCATGGTGGATTTTTGAATCTTATTCTTTAAGAAATGCAAACACTTCCTCTTATGCAAGATTCATTGAAACATTGGTGGGAAGGTTTGGTGAAAAACTTCCTAAGACACATGAGCAAGGAAAACTTGAGAGAACCAAACCCTTGCATGTGATGGAGGAAACTCCACTTCAAAAAACCATGAGAAAAGATAAAATTTTACATTACACATTGCTAGAGGCAAGACCTCTAGTTCATTTTCCTAAACAAGAGGGCATGGGGATCTCCTTTTCACAGGAGGATCCAATTGTTGAGATGTTGCCCACACACATTGATGGAGTTGAGGGAAACAATGCTATCACATCTATATCACATCGAGTGCCTCATGAAGAGGGAGGAGGAGAAAATGCTCCAATAGTAGGGATTCTTGGAGCCTTGCAAGTAGTTCTCCATGATCTCATACATGGAGGTCCAAGCACAATCAGTGAGCAGCATGATTGTGTAGCATTGCAGCTGGAAGGAGGAGGTAGGGAGGAAGAGCAACATCACTTGATGAGAGGCACACACCTTTCTCTACTTCAGAAATCTAATGCAAGGAAGAGGTAGACTGATTTGCACTGTAAGGGCAGGGGCAAGGTTGCCCAGTCATATGTATAGTCCAGCCTTGACATTGATGTCTCACTACATGGAGGCATTCCACCTAGGAGGCCACCTGATCTGGAGTTGATGGAAGACATATTGTCTTTGGATTCACCACTCTTGGACTTTGGAGAGGTGAAGAGTTTGGAGGATAAATTTGGCATGAGGGATGTCAAAGTAGCAGGCAACAACATGAGGAGAGCTTCACATTCCATATCACCAGCGCTGTCTCTTAGGAGGGTTGATCCTTATTGGAGATCTCAGCTCTTAGTAAAGTACTCCAAGGATCTTGACCTGGATAGAGATGATGAGTATATGGTGGATGATGTGTTCATCTATTCACATGGTAGATTCTTCTTGACTAGAGCTTCTAGTATCAAGGATAAGTTGCTACTTGCAGCACATGAGGACTTCCTTTCCATGCATTTAGATGCATACCTTTCTTTTGCAGAGGAGTTCACTTGGGAGGGCATATAGCATGACATCTTTCAGCATATGGAGAGATGCATAGCCAGGATGGTGATAGATAGGAGGTCACAGCCACTTCAATACTCATTGGAGGTGAGGGAAAAATTCCAATTGAGCCATTTCAGCTCAAGATCTCAAGTACATGATGGGAGAGGTATAATTTCACTTTTTTTATTGTAATTTTTTTCCTTGTTTGAGCAGCATGATGTATCAAGAAGAATTATCTCTTCTTGCATATTGTATGATGATGTACTTGCAGCTACTTGTAGCATTTATTTTGGCTATCCTTTTGGTGGTTTGTGGGGGAAGCCACATGTTTCTTGGTGTACACCATTGACACCATATTGTAACTTCATGTTTCCATCTTATGAGATGACTGCGGCAGCAAACAAGTGGCTGGTAAAGCACTTGTTATTTCTTATTTTGATGCAGGAAAAGGAGGTACTGCTCTGGTTCCATGAGTGGAACTATGATTCACTCTCCGGTTGTCATTTGGCAACTTTTTTTTATTGTACCTTGCTTCCATCTATTGCTGATATGTTTATGCTCATGGGAAGTCTTGTTTGGAGAGTCTTGGAGGTAGAAGAGATGCCCATTGGGAGCATGATTCTCCCCACTTTACATGTTTTACATTTCAAGAGGAACCATGGGAAAACCATGATTGTCACATCACACTTTTTCCCTTCTTGTGGGAGGAACCACTTGAAGAACTTGGGGAGGCACTTCATAGCTGGATTTTTTGATGGGGGAACTTGGGCCATTCTTGGAGGCCATGTCATTTCAGCCCAAGGACAGAGGCAGCCCCATGTTTACCATAAATGGAGAGAGAAACCATTTGGATTTCAGGATCCAATCTCTTCATGTAGCCCCAACAAATTGTATAAAACCGGGGTTGATGATTCATTTGATGAGCTACCTAGGATGGCTCATTTCATTTGGATGATAACATGGGTGAGGGAGGCACTCATTCACCATGTTGGTCATCACTCCTACTTTGTGGAGGCCATGGGACAGCAAGCAGGTTTCCATTTACACTTTCCACCTTTCATTGATGTAGACCATTTGGTTTTTCACACTTGGGAGGAAACATTGGATGACAGTTTTATTGCAGATTATCTTGATGTAGTGGTGGAGGATATTGATGGGAGGCCACAAGAGGAGGAGGGGAGAAATTTTTCTCTCCCTATACATTTTCTTGAGGACAAGCAAATATTTTGGAGGGGAGGACTATAATGTTCCCAAATTTTAGCCTCAAAGCTAAATGGAACATTAGAGTTAGCAGCAGCTATAACTGGTGAATAAATGGGTAGGAAAGCCCATAAGTCTCCTAAGGAGGAATAAAAACACTCCAAGTGTGAAAGGGGACACTCTTTACAGCTTAATAAAACACCTCCATGTGTGAATGGGGATAATATCAAGTTGGTTTAGTCCGCTTTGACTAATTAAACAACGCAGTTGTGGAGGAGGAGGAATCAAAGAAGGAATAACGCAGTTTTGGAGGGAGATGAATCTTTGGATGGAGATGACCTAATTGAGTGGGGCCAAGGGAAATAAAACTCATGTTTTATTTAAGGAAGAGGATGGTAGCATTATTCCTCATGTTTTTAGATTATTATTCTTGTCTGCTCAGACTTTTGCTTCCTCTTGCTGTTTAGCAAAGTAGAAGTGTTGTTTAGCATTGGGTGTTCCCGAGCGGGAATCCCACCTCTTTCCTTGAGGAGTCTATTGGGAGAGTTTGAATTCAATTTCCACATCAGGTTTTCAGGCCAAGCTTCAGCCTACTTTATCAACGCAGTTTCTGTAGGTGATTGTTCAGTGTTGCAAGGTGCAGTAGTGGAAGGGATTGGAATCCCCCTTTCTGAGCTAGTTTCTCTTTGGAGGAAGGTTCCCTTCACTTGAGAGACCTGTTTGGAGAGGTCTAAAGATTATTTCAGATCTATGGTAGCAGACCACACTTTTTCCTAACATTCCCAACATTTTTCAAGCTAGAGAATGCGTTATTTTGGGAGGCAGCTTCAGTGCATGGTCTAGTGGCTCTGTTGTAGTGTTTTCTTGTGATTGGGCGGTTCATCCTTTCATGGGAGGAAGTGATTGAGGGATATACATAATATCATACATCTTTCATCCTTATACACTCTTATTCTTCAATGTCGCAGTGGTGATTCAGTAAATTTCTAAATATCACGTTTTGTATGCAAAGTGTTTGACAAGAAACCCTTGTTGGGTTCTCTTGTATTTTGTATAAGGAGAATAGATCTTAGTTATTAATGAATTATTGACTAATATATGAGTAGATATACTTTTTCTCCTATTTTCTAAGTTTAAACCCTCAAAATATTGCGCAGTCTCTTTTATGCATTATTTCTGAGTAGCAGTGTCCGGGGTTCTCGGTCATTTTCAGCTACACTAGTGTGGGAGGTCTGTTTACCTCACCTAGTTTCATTTCTTTCTGATATACTCTTGGAATTAGATGATATATAGATGTATCTAGTGGATCAAAGTGATGATTTAAATTTTTATGGCTTACATTTCTGGAGATGTGTTTTTCTGTGAATGCATTTTTGAGCAGTCCAAAATTGGAATATCTTAAGATATTCCCAGTACTGCTTATTTTCCCTATTTTGGGATATTAAAATGGATCTAATATTTTTCCATATAAGCTACCCAAATACCTCCCAATGAGGTTATTTGCACTTGATTATATCTAGCAGATCTTTAATTCTGATGGAATCAATTTCTTGGCAGCCAAAAATAAGACAAAGTTTAAAATAAAGAATCAAGTTGGTCCTTTCATTTGTAAAAATAGAGATGAAGTTTTACAAGTAGAAAAATATTTGCATGAATTTAAGTTCAGTCAAATTTCCAGTGGTATTATAATCCTTTAGGAGTAATAAGCAAATTAAGAATCAATTGTAAATTAACTCCTTATGTAGATGAGTCCATCCCAGATATAGAGAAGTACTCCAATCAGTCTGAATGGTTGGAGAACACTTTGAAATAACTACAAAAACCAACAAAAACCAGTGAAATAATGCAGAATCCAGCCCCATAAGATAAGAAATCTAAGAGACGCAGAGAAGAATGGTCATATACAGCAGATACTACCACTGAAACTAAGTTCAAGTTGATGTATAAGAAGAAACCAAAATTAAATCTTGTAGAAGAACAAATTGAAACTACTGAAATCCTTTATACGGATGTAGTGGTGAAAGACAATGCTCCTCCTACAGTTTCTGAAGAAACACACCAACCTTCAAGATCAAAAAATCAGATGATTCAAAAGAAGTGTAGTGTTGAAGTGTCCTCTTCAAGTAAACTAGCAGAGAAAGAGATGGATATTATGTAGAAGTATAAAGAGATCAAGATCATGAATGAAGCCCTCAAGGCTGATACATATACTCAATACTGGAAACAGTCACCTAGTGACCAAAGAAGATTGCTTTCTGCATTTGACTACAAGACTAGGAAGATGCAGATGACCTTCCTACAGCCCACAATGAAGCATCCCAAATCATCAGTAGATTATAAAAGGACATCATATGATGTTCAAGCCCAGGATATTCATCCTATTGACCAGATATAATTTCACAAGAAATCTGGTGAAATGTTGTATTGTAATGTTCCTAAATTAGCTTCAGCTAATTGGAACATTAATTTTGCCTTGTTTATTTTTCATTTCATGATTGGGGAATAAAATGTAAAGGAGGACATGAAAAACTCCTTAAATCAAAGAATAAATACATGCCCAATGTGAAAAGGGATAAATTTGGTCCTTTTGTAACAAAATCCACTTGTGTGTGAACAGAAATTGGACCACCTTGGAGAACCAGTGCAATTTTAGAAGAGGGATCCAATGTGAAAGGGGTTAAGTCCATTGAAGTGGTTTAGGGTTTGTGCACCCCTTCAAGTTATAAAAAGGAGGAGAGGGCTCAAGGAAAGGTTGTTGAAGTATTTTTGAAATAGAGGTTGCTTGAGCAACTCTAGCTCTCTTGGCTGTTTAGCCTAAGGGAAGAGAATTTCGTGTTTAGGAATCCTCCCTCCTTCCTTGAGTAGCTCTTGGAGGAGATTGTTATAAAATGAGCCACTATCAGGGTGAAAACCAAGCTCCATCTCCATTAGCAGCGCTGATCCTGTTGAGGGTTTTGCAGCTGCTTGAGTTGCAGTAAGTGGTATCCTAGATCTGCAGAGATCTAGTGTTTTGGAGGAGTTCTCTCTCACGGAGGGTGTCTTGTGACCACCCAGAAGAGGATCTCTCTCTTATTTTGTATTCAGATCTGTATTTTATAGAATTTTCTTCATTTCTATAGAGCTACTGCATAGTCCCTCTCATGAACTACGTTTTCTGCATTGGGGTTTAATGTAAATTCAGTTTTTGTGCAAATCTGCTATCTAGTGATTGAGGCTTGCCTCTCACTTTGTAAATCTATAAAGTAGCTATTGTTTTATTCTATTTTAGATCTTATTCATGTTATAATAAAAGTCATCATCAGAAATTCTGAGTATTCTACAGTCCTGTAGCTTTCAAAGTCAGATCTACACTTGTACATGTATTATTTTGATGAAACCCCAAGGGGATCTTGTGGAGAAGGCTGAGTAGTTTCCAGATCTGGTATGGATCTGATGTTTCAGCCATAGATCTGTCATATATCTTAGTTTTAACTTACATCAGCTGAATCTTCAGGAAAATAACACTGTCATAGTCTGAAGCCTTTTTCTATGCGTTGCAGCAACTCATTTTGGGGGTTTTCCTTCATAGAAATGTCTGTTTTCCTCTGTATAATATATCTGAATCTTATTTTGAACCTGCATACTGAAATTTCTACATAAAATCAGCCAATCCCTTCATAAATTAAGCTATCCTTGCTTCAACAACTTTCTGCATAATTTAGGTCATGGGAAATCAGGGTTTTTCTTGACTAGTCGGGAAGGAGGAACTGTTGAGCTTAGTAAAACACATTTTTTTTTACTGAAATTTGGCATGTGAATCCCTCTTGACCTAATATAACATATTCCAAAACCTTGACCCTTCATTTTACGCATATGTTCTTATACACCTATTTTAGTGTATACAATGCTGCTTTCCCCATCTTTCTGATGATTAAATTTGAGTAAAGAGTGTTGTTGTTATTTCTATTGGTTGTTGAGTGTTCTTAGACATATTATATGGTATCTGAAGCCATCATACCTGAAGAATCTATTTTTCAGGTATGATTTGCTGAGTAAACCCTTTTGGGATATTACCTCTCGACAAGAGTCTATAGACAGAGTATGAAAAGGGCTAGCTAGCCTCTGGATCTCATAATTTCTTGTAAAGGTGACATATCCAGTAAATTACCCTTCAACCAATCTATTTTTTAGATCAGATTTTTGAATGTTAATATCCTAAAAGGAAATATCTCACTGATACCAGTTTGTGGGAGATCTATTTAGCATATCTAAGTTGATTTGATTCTGATGAAAATCCATATCTAAGTCCCACACAACATATGCAACAAGAACCAAGCTTTGGTCTGCATTTTATTTGTCTAATTTTCCTTATACAGCGTCCATATTAAGCAGCTTGGAAATATTCCTAAAAAAGGAACATTACATTGGTATCAAAGCTCCTTTCTTGGCTTAGCCTGTGGCTTTCAAAAGCCCAAGAAAGAAAGAGAAAAATGATGGAGAGGATGAGACTAATTTCATTCATTTTAAGATCAGAAAAGGGCCTCTCCAAGGAGGTTAAACCAATGGAAGAAGAAGGGTGCAGTGAAACTCCAAGAGGGTTTCAAAGCAGAAGAAGCTACAATGAAATTCCTAGAGAATTTCAGGAAGATGAAGGAGTACCCAGTACTTCTTATGATGTGTGTGAGCATTCAGCCACACAATATGATTTACAATGCTGTCACATCCCCACTTTCTTGCTAAGAGAAACAGGAGGAGAAGAAGGAATGACAGAAAAAGAGATTCCCCCACTCTTTTTCCAGACCTTGAAGGATATTCAAGAAGATCTCAAGGAGGTTGAGGGGGTAGAGACTTGTACCAACGCTGGCACAACCTTGGAGGAGAATCCTTCATGTTCAATGGAGGAATACTACATAGTTACAGAAGAATTTCTTGCTTCTACATTTCACCAAGGTATGGTCAATAATTCATCTGTTTTCATTTCAGCCCATTGCATGGAGAGATCTACATTTCTATGTGCTGCTAATATATAACAACAGAGTTGCACTGCGCTGTGCAAGAGTAGTAAGGGAGGAATAAGATCTTCCCTTCAAGATATCAAAGGGGCTGCATTTCACAAGCCCTTGAGATGGAGAAGGTGCAAAAACATGAGGATACTGAGAGAAGATGGGGAAGAGGGCCAATCTCATTTCTATCTATTGCAGAAGGTTGATGCACCTAAAGAGGTGATTGGATTGTGCAGTGGAAGCATGGAGGGTTTTCTCCATTCATGTATTCAGTCACCACTAGATGATGTCTCATTTCATAGAGACATTGCACCAAGAAGGCCACTTGATTAGCAAGAAGAGGTGAATTCTTCACATGGTGAGGCATTGCCCATTGATTTCAGAGAAGTGGAGACCTAGGGAGGTCTTGATGCAACGCTGAGAGTCGTGGGTAGGCTTAAGGAGGAGAGAAGTAGTCTCTCAACATCATCCACGCCCACTCTCATTTCACTTTCTGTGTTGTGGCAAGAAAAGTAGGTGAAGGATAGCAGCCTTCCCACATCTACATTTGGCATGGGAGCTATGCATGCACATGACTCTTGGGAAGAGTTATTACAGTCTTCTCTCTTCTCTTTGAGAATGGAAGGAGGCTCATCTATGAGCTGCTCCCATTGCATGAGAAAAACTTGTGGTAAGGGTGTTGATTATTTTGATTTATCTCATGTATACATGCATCCCTTAACCACATATGTGCAGGATGTTTCTCCAAGGAGGAGCATTCTTACTTTGAGGCTGCATGGTCTACCTGAGGCCATGAGCAATGTGGATATCCACTCCCTAGGAGGACTTGGGGAGGAATTTTTCTTCGGAGGAAATGCTCACATTGCCTTATCCATCATTTATTTCCTCCAAGCTTATGAAGAGATTGGGGCAGCATGCAAGTGGTTGGAAGACCACATTTTTCAGCAGTCTCTATTGCAGTTGAGGTCCAAACTGCATTGGTTGCATATGAGGGATCCTTGCCCTTCACATTTGTTGCATATGGAAGCCAACATGAATTCTATTATTGCTCCCTATGTTGCTGGTATTTCTATTTTTATGAGGAGCATATGTGGGAGAGGAGGATTGATACATTGGATGAATGTATCCATTGGGAATGCACTCTCCCATATTCAATTGAATTTCAAGAAGAGGAGGGAACGTTTTTTGGTTGCTGCATGGTACATTGTATCATCTTCTACAAAGGGTCATGCATTGAGTTTGTATCATAAAGGGGAGCCTCTCACATGGGAGGAACTAGAGCAAGACATGGTTTGCTTGATCTCCATTCAGGAAACACTTATTTTCCTCTATCATTTCCAAGCTTTGAAGAATCTTATTTCAACAAGCAAGTGGTGGGATGGCCACTTATGGTATCATGACTTGAGGCAGCAAGATGATGGACAGCGCTAGTGTCAAGGGAAGGACTATTGTCACCATCCAGCACATCATATGGCACTTAGTCTACATGTCTTTTGGAGCACATGTGGTGAAGGTAAATTGTTCACTACATGCCTAAGAGGGTGGGCAAGGAGACTCACTGAAATCAATGAAGGAGATCATGAAGTTTCAAATTCCTTTTGGCTTCATGGTGACCACATTTTTTCAGCCCAAGATCCACAGCTCCACATCCATCCACAGTGGGAAGAGGGACAGCGTGAGTTGGGTATATTCATCCCTCATTTCTAGCCTGCCCCTACTCAATGCACATCATGGGGATTAATAATTGTTTCTATGAGCTATCAAGAATGGCTCCTTTTATTTGGATGATAGCATGGGTGTGGGAGACACTCATTGGGAAAAATTTCCCCCATGCTCTTCATCACTCCTACCTTGATGAGGTCATTGAGCAACAAGAAGATCACCACTTGTACCACCCATTTCTCTTGATGTACACTTGCTATCTTGCACTTGGATAAGATCAATGGAGGGTAGATTCATTGCTTATCATTTTAACCCATGGTGGGATCCATTGATGAGGCCACAAGAAGAAGGGGAGAGACTTTTCAGCACCCTTGCAGTTGCTTGAGGACAAGCAACATTTGGGAGGGGGAGACTGTAATGTTCCTAAATTAGCTTCAGCTAATTGGAACATTAATTTTGCCTTGTTTATTTTTGCATTTCATGACTGAGGAATAAAATGTAAAGGAGGACATGAAAAACTCCTTAAATCAAAGAATAAATACATGCAAAATGTGAAAAGGGATAAATCTGGGCCTTTTGTAACAAAATCCAATTGTGTGTGAACAAAATTTGGACCACCTTGGAGAACCAACGCAGTTTTAGAAGAGGGATCCAATGTGAAAGGGGTTAATTCCATTGAAGTGGTTTAGGGTTTGTGCACCCCTTCAAGTTATAAAAAGGAGGATAGGGCTCAAGAAAAGGTTGTTGAAGTATTTTCGAAATAGAGGTTGCTTGAGCAACTCTAGCTCTCTTGGCTGTTTAGCCTAAGGGAAGAGGATTTCCTATTTAGGAATCCTCCCTTATTCCTTGAGTAGATCTTGGAGGAGATTGTTCTAAAATGAGCCACTATCAGGTTGAGGACCAAGCTCCATCTCCATTAGCAGCGCTAATCCTGTTGAGGGTTTTACAGCTGCTTGATTTGCAGCAAGTGGTATCCTAGATCTGCAAAGATCTAGTGTTTTGGAGGAGTTCTCTCTCAAGGAGGGTGTCTTGTGACCACCCGGAAGAGGATCTCTCTCTTATTTTGTATTCAGGTATGTATTTTATAGAATTTGCTTCATTTATATAGAGATATTGTGCATTCCCTCTCATGAACTGCGTTTTCTGCATTGGGATTAAATGTAAATTCAACTTTTGTGCAAATCTGCTATCTAGTGATTGAGGCTTGCCTCTCACTTTGTAAATATATAAAGTAGCTACTGTTTTATGATATTTCAGATCTGATTCATGTTATAATAAAAGTCATATTCATAAATTCTGAGTATTCTGCAGTCCTGTAGCTTTCAAAGTCAGATCTACACTTGTACATGTATTATTTTGATGAAACCCCAAGGGGATCTTGTGGAGAAGGCTGAGTAGTTTCCAGATATGGTATGGATTTTATGTTTCATACATAGATCTATCATAGATTTGAGCTTTAGCTTACAGCGGCTGAATATTCAGGAAAATAACGTTGTCATAGTCTGCAGCCTTTTTCTATGCATTGCAGCAACTCATTTTGGGGCCTTTCCTTCATAGTTTTGTTTGTTTTCCTCTGTATAATATATATGAATCTTATTCTGAACCTGCATACTGAAATTTCTGCATAAATTTATCCAATCCCTTCAGAAATTACGCTATCCATGCTTCATCAACTTTCTGCATAATTTAGGTCATGGGAAATCAGGGTTTTTCTTGACTAGTCGGGAAGGAGGAACTGTTTAACTTAGTAAAACACATATTTTTTTGCTGAAATTTGGCATGTGAATCCCTCTTGACCTAATATAACATATTCCAGAACTTGGACCCTTAATTTTACGCATATTTTCTTATACACCTATTTTAGTGCATAAAATGCTGCTTTTCCCCATCTTTCTGTTGATTGAAGCCGAGTAAAGAGTGATTATGTTCTTTATATTGGTTTTTTAGTGTTATAAGACATATTATATGGTATATGAATCCATCATACCCGAAGAATGTGTTTTTAGGTATGATTTGCTGAGTAAACCCTTTTGGGATATTACCTCTCGACAAGATTCTATATACAGAGTCTAAAAAGGGTAAGCTAGCCTCTAGATCTCATCCTTTCTTGTAAAGGTGACATATCTAGTAAATTACCCTTCAATCAATCTCTGGTTTAGATCAGATTGTTGATTGTTAATGTCTTAAAAGGAAATATCTCACTGATACCAGTTTGTGGGAGATCTGTTTAGTAGATCTAAGTTGATTTTATTCTGATGAAAATCCATATTTAAGTCCCACACAACATATTCAACAAGAGCCAAGCTTTGGTCTGCATTTTATTTGTCCATTTTTCCTTATACAACGTCCATATTGAGCAGCTTGGCAATATTCCTGAAAAAGGAACATTACATGTACTCTACCATGAATAATAAATCCATGAGTGTTCAGAAGTTTTATAACACTATAGAGAACATAAAATATCAACTAAATCTAGAAAATGCTTCCTCACAAGCCAACTATAACAAGATTAAATCTCTAGAAGAGTTGGTCATGGAAGTGGGATATGATCCCACTAACATCAAAGCTGCAGATAAATTGATAAAGAAAAATAATGTAGAGATTGGCACAATAAAGAAGCAACTCAAATTTCCACCTACTCAATGTTGGGCCGTTAATATGCCATTATTATTATCACTTTTGAACACTTATTCCACCCATTTCCACTATTCTTCATCATGTCATTTATTATAATTTATTATATAAATCCATTTTATGATGATTTATGCTTCTATGAATGAATATTATTTATTCTCCTTTATTTCTAATAAATTGATGATTATGCATGATTTTATTAATGATAGTTTTAATAAATCAGTTGTAACATTATTCACCATTTTTAGCCTCCAAGATAATTTCCAGATTGAAGATTTGATCATTAAAAGTGCCAACTCAGAAATTCGCTGGAATAAGAAGTGATGGTTTTGCGGTTGAGATTTCGAGCAAATGAAGCAGAATCTGGAAAATCTGGAACATGGGTTTTGTCCAGAACGGACCCAATTAACTTTATTAATGAACGGTTTGCCCAAATTCGGCTTTTACTGAGAGAAACGCAGGGTTCTTTGAGCACGATTTTCTGAGATTTGTTGTTGCGGCCGTCCTCCAAATCTCAGCTGCAAAGCCAAATTCGTCTTGCTCTTGTTGAAAGCTGGATGGAAATATATCTTCTTGTTTATCAATTGGTTGGAAAAAATCCAATTTTGTAATAGAAATCATGTTGTAGTTATCTCTATTGTAACTGCTCTCTGGTCTCTCTCTATTTAAATGAAAACAGAGATCAGAGATGGGGATGATTTGAGGATGATTTTTGGGGATTCGAATGATGGAATTGAGGATGAATTAGAGATTCAGAATTGAGGATGGAAGAGAGAATGGATAATGGCTGAGAGATTGAGATATTTCTTGTTGTAATCCACTGTAACTCTGCTTTGATATTTTAATATAAATCTGGTTGTTCATCTTTGATCACGAGTAACCCGGCGACATCTGCTTTGACGTGGGAACGGCCTGCGGTGGAGGATGTCTCTTTGCTGTCATGTATCTATTGTATCTTTATGCTTCATGTGGTTTGATTTCTTTCTTTTACTACATTCGGTGTCCTGACGCACTTTCACCATTTGCATATCGGCGCTGTCGAATATACTTGATTGGATACTATAGATTATACCATGACGAGTCTTGTATTTATCATTTTAACTTTGTATCGCATTCTTTGTTCTTTTGATAATTGATATAACATTGTTGTTCCTTACGGATTGACATTCGATTACAAGTTAACCGCGCTATGTGTTCTGAAGTAATTCTGTTGTATGATGTATTCTTAAATTGTGGCTTGTTGTTTATTGAGGATTGTTGTTCCGTTACACTTGCTGTTACTTTATAGTTATGATTCATGCATATTGTATCGAAGCTCGGATTACTGTCCCTTTTAATGATAAGTGTGTTGTGTGCTTGATTTGGATTGTTGTACATTCATATTTAATCTGCTGTTCCATTTCCTGTTATTCGCATTATCTTTGCTTTGGTGTGAGAGACGATCTGTGGCTGTAGTGAACCTTGGTATTTACTGCCTAGCTCCCAGACCCGTGGTCCATGCTCTAATTTCCTTTCCATCAGTTTCCAAAGGGATGGGCTATTGTTGTCGAACCCTTGACTGATACATTGCTTATTTTTCCGAATGAATGATTTAGGCTTCAAGGTATTTTGTTGTTGATTTAATTACAGTTTTCTTTTAAAGAGTTTTCCTAGTTTACTTTCAATGGCAGCTTTAGTTAAATTTCGATTTCCTTTTAATTGCTTTAAAGCAGGACTGTCGACTGTAGAGAACATTGGTTATTGCTTCCTCGTTCCCAGATTGAATGTCTTGTTCCAGTTTGATTTCAATTGCATCAATATCCAGAGGAATGAGTTATTGCTACTATATCCTTGATTGATTGTTGTTTGAGTGAATGATTTAGTTTAGAACATTTCAGTTTCTTGCTGTTCCAATGAGATTTTGTTTCCAGCTTTCATTTACTTTTTCATTTTAAGCACTATACTGCAAAACATTACTCTTGAGTAAATAGTAGCCTCAGACTGAGTACACTCTTGAAATAAAAAGTTGTCCCTGGGCTGATAATTAATGTGAAGGTAATTAGGAATTAAAAAGACCCTTTTTATCGCTCCACATTTTGGCGCCGTTGCCGGGGAGAGTGTAGCCATTTCTAAAGAGTAGTGTGAATCTGATGAGTGCCTGCTAGGGAAGAGTTGGATCTTAAAAACGGAAGGTAAGAACCTGCGTGCGGAGCATGTAAAAGCCTTGCTCCACTGTCCGCTTTCCTAACAGATTTGCTGTTGCTTTGTTAGGTAGAAATAGATGTTTGAATTTTTGTGTGAATGACTAGGAAAAAAATAGAAATTTTGGAAAATGAATCACAAGGTTTCACTCAAGTGGTGATGTAAGCACCACCCATTTCACTAACTAATTGACAGGGACATTGGAAGAAGGAGCTTCGAAGAAACACATGAAGAACATCTTCTGTTATGGTAAGAAACTGCCCAACATTTTTTTGAATTTCCTGCTCAACTAATTCCACACCCTCACCACAATAAAACAGTACAACATGCTTACAGTGTTGAACTGCCAAATTTACCCAACCTTCCCACCCATTCTATCTCACATGTGCCATTAGAGAAAACCTACAATGAGATTCAGAATGTTTCAAATTCAAAA